>MU628241.1:0-161823 GCA_025688815.1 Aspergillus carlsbadensis
CCTGGCGGTTGTAGCGGATATTGAGGAAAAAAGGCCTAGGGAGCGGGAACAAATACGATGCGGCACATCCCTGCCACCGGGTCTCGGAGGAGGCCGCAGGACAGTGCAGGCCCGCAGGGAACAATGTGAAAAATAAAGAAAGAATCAGGACTGACAGACACACCTGACAAAGAACGGACTTGTACCCTCAAGGGGGAGGGGGGCACAAGACTCAGACTCGAAGCGACAAGCCGTTCGTATCGGTAAGGGCGCGGACTAGAGCACCGTTTGACAATTCTGTAATCGAAAAGCCCCCAAGTGCCGATCAGGTTTGACGCATTCTTGAGGAGAACACGAGGATGGGGCTCTGGAAAGGGCCGTGGAGATACCAGGTAGCGTATTCCGCATGCGTGACCCCTTTGCGTGCTATAAGAAGGCAGCAGACGACTGCTGGAGACTTGCTACCCCAACGATGGGTACGTCCGAGGAGATGAAGAGAGAAGCGACCAAGGGCTCAAAGGAACGATGCCATCTCTGAACCTGGTCGGCGGTTTACAGAGCAAAATAAGCGTCGCTCGTTGCCTCCCACCCGGTCGAGCGAGTTTATATGCCCCAAACTCTTCACCACCCCGCAGGGAACTTCGATAAGAGGGTGAAGAATTTTCATCGCAAAGGCCTCGCAAAGGCCTCAGCAGTCCAATGGGAAACGGCCAGGGTTTTGTACTGCTAGGGATGCTGCTGGTTGAACAAGGCAACGCCAATCTCCCGCAGAGGAACAATCAGAGCAAATGATGAGTTCACGCCGACCACCGGCCCTGGCAAGACGTGATAATCGAGATAACCACCAGGGGAGCGCCGTCATTTGCCAGTCATTGTGCTCGAGATAAGACACAGCAGACACCACGTCAGACGCAGGCAGGCTGGTCTGCTTGACCCTTGCTGTAGGCAACGGCCAGGATTCGATTACGTGCATGCTGCTGTGGGTTATATTAGCATGGCTATCAGTTTCTATCGTTCACGTTGATATCTCAAATACGCCATCCAGATTGAGATTGGGGAACGATAGCCTCTCCACATTCGTATTTACCCCAGACCAACGCCTCAGCTTGGATTGCTTCCTTACGAATTGCAAGTTGATCCAGAGAACAATGGGCTATTGAATCGTGAAAAACAGGAGTCACAATGGAGCGCCCACACGTCCATCCTCGCAGCTACTCGCAGCCTTGATGCCCTTATCGTCGACCCCTCGTCCGCGGAGATTCAGGCTCCTCGCGTCCTCCCGCGGGCTGATCCGGCAGCTTAACCTTGTTACCTTGAACATAAGATAAGCAAGGGTGGAATGCTGTCAAGCGCGTTTCAATCATTTCATTGGGCGATATTTGAAGAGAGAGCTTTGATTGCGAAAATGTCTCCTGCTTTCCCTCGCAGCTATCGATTGTCTGCTCGGCCGCTTTCGCCACTGCATATATCTTAACAGGAATTGCGCCATCATTGAAATACCCAGACGTTTTACACGGCAGTAACTGATAAGCTCGAGTTGAACTGGACAGGGTTCGGACGTACTTGGTCCGCTCACCACAGCAGAAGTATTCCAGGTTGTCGAGTCCGACGCATGAAACAGACGCACGAAAGAGACATCGTCGAAGATTGAGCTCCAGCGAGCACTAGTTCCGCTCCGCGCCCACTGTAACCTTGGTCTTCCGCCCGTTCAAGTCTGGAGTAACGTCTCCGATGCCCAGTGGTGCCGAGGTAAGACCACGCAGACGCTACGCTGTGCGATAAGAACGAGGCATCCAGAGGAGCTATGGTAAGCTACCCATTGTCTAGATAAGCATGATCGAGATATCAACGAATTCAAACACGCTGTCTATGACAACCACGTTCTTCCGTCTGCTCGCCTTGTTAAGTCATGATTCACTTGCTTCTTGTCTGATAGTTTGAGTTACTTATACTCGTCATCCGTACTTCCTCTATCTTACGAATCCCATACTATTTAGTACTACGATACTATACTACTATCCTAGCGAGCTTCGACCTGTGCTATGCACCACGCACTATCATAACTATCCATTCATTTCACTTGCAAGTCGCAGCAAGAACCAAACCACTCTGGTGCACAGATATCAATCAAATCCGCCAGCATATCTTATCCTCCGCCATGCCATACCACCTCCCTCCACCTCGTCGCTCCTGACAACTGCGTAGATAGATATGGACCCTTGAGGACAAATGGATAGTTACTGTTGATAAGAAAGCAAGATAGCTTGATAGCGGTAGACGTTGCGTAACCCTCATCTCATTGACCTTTGTGTTGGCCAAGAAGATAAAAGGGAACATATATAGAAAGTATATTTATATACCTAGTCCAGCCACCATCTCCCGATAGAAAGATTACTAGTAAACACCTAGATTGACTCTCTAGAGCAACCCACTTGATGGCTTATATCTATTTCTCAATCACACGGTTGACTTTTCTTTCTTCATCCAGCCTGAGCTTGTCCCAAGCCGACCTGATCTGCGATCCCCCCTCTTCCTCGGACAGTCCGATTGTGCTACCTGTCTGTTATCCGAGTGTGGGAGAGTGGATGGGGAAGCACTGCATTTGCTAATTAGACGATGAGTGAGCTGAGTCTAGCGAACCCCTTCCATCGCCCTCCAAACAACCTTGTTTCCCCCTTCGCGGGGGACGACTTCGGAAACATGGGTCACTTCGGAGACATGGGTGGTATATGGACCGTTTCTCGAGCGAAGGAAATGCTACAGAGTGGTAGCCAAGACCAACTGAGACAGAAGATTAGGCTGAATGAAGTAAGTAGAAAACTGGCCAGATCTCGCGAACTGGAGGGAAGTGTTTGAGATAAAAAAGAATAAAATAAAATAGGGCCTCAGTGTCCTCCAAGTCCGGTGCCCTTTTTTTTTTTTCAGTTTTCGGAGAAGAGATGGCCTCTAGTATACACTGAGAAGCATATTGCATGTTCTTACTTCCAAGTTGTATGGGAAACGTGCTCTGTTCTTTCCGTGTTGATTATATACATGATGTGATGTAATATATAGCTCATGAGATCGAAATCGAATGCAATCCAAACCAAGTATATATATAAACAAGAGAATGTACTGGTAGTGCAAGTGAAACCAAAAAAAAAGGCCAGAAAACAGGAAAGTCTAACTGCGACCTGCATGTACAAAGGAGAAGCTTCTCAGACCCAATTGGAAAAATTCGCAGCTGAAGAGAAAATGCCACCCAAGTCCCGTGCGCCCGCTAATGCCTAGCTGGTATAAGCCAGAAAGAAGAAGAATCAAGAGGAAACGAAGGACAAGAAGTGAGATGTATATATAAGAACAAGGAAATGAGCGAGAAAAAAAAAATGCAACATGACAAATGGGGGTATAAGTTAGGAATCGAAATCGTCGCGCTGTGCTGTGCTGCGCTTTCTAACGGGGGTTGTCTCTTTCTTTTCTTGGTGTTTGTCCTCGGTGGAGAGTGTGCTATGGCCCCTGGTGTCCAGGGCCCGGGTGGCCCATTGGAGGGCTACCGAAAGCGGCCTGCTGCTGCGCTGCGTCCCCTGCGTACACGGGGTAGGGAACCATGTTCACCGGCGGGAGCCCATTCACGTCCTGCCACGCGGGGTAGCCCATAGGCGATGGCTGAGCGGGGTATGTGACTGCGACAGGAGTACCCTGGAGCTCAGTCCCAGGAGGAGGGCTCTGCGGATTCAGCGCGCCGGGGGGGTATCCCTGGCCGGGACTCGTCATTCTGCGCTTGAGATCAGGAGGTATCGGCTGCGCGAATCCACCGGGACTCGGGTAGGGCACGGCGATGTTTGGTTGCGCGGGGAACGTCATCGAGCGGGTGGGCGCCATCTGCCAAACGGATCCGTCCGCCTGGACTGTGTACGGCGATGTCGGGCTGAGTGGTTGCTGTTGTGAAGGTACCGTTGGCGGACCTGGCATCGGGGCTATCGGTGTTCCGGGTTGGCTCCAGACGTTCGGGTGCATGTTGACCATTTGCGATTTCCCCGCTGCGGTCATGGTCGCTAGCATCTGCTGATCCGGAGTGATGGTTGTGAACTCGTCCCAGGGTACGGAGGGGTCCATTGGCGCTGTCGCGTCTAGATGACCTCTTGTCAGATTTTCAAGTTCGGCGTTTCGTTTAGCCCTGCAGCGAATCGCGACTTACCTGGCGCAAATGGTGCCATTGGGTTGCCTGGGTAGGCTCCCGTGCTGAAGGCTGGTACCTCTTGGCCGGTGCTCAGTGGGATGGACTGATAAGGATAGAAGGCCTCCGGTTGCTCCCCAGTGATCGTGGGGGGTGATGACGAAGCCGTCGACGCATCGGCCGAGATGGTCTCTATGCGCGAACTCGGGCGAGACTTCTTCTCAATCGGGGGCTGCTGGTCCACGGGGAAGAACTGACACTCCTTGCGCAGCCGGATGCAGTTTTCGCATCGCCCTTGCGGGTCGTCCGCCGCAACGAGACACCGGATTTTGCGCCGTCGGCAGTGGACTAGTTCGGAGAAATGGATAAGTAACGGGCAACGAGATGGGTCGTGTGGAGGACGCCTGGGAACAGCGATCGGAGGTGGGTAGGTAATGTAATGTAGGTAGGAGACTAACCACACGCGACAGAGGTTCGATGATAGCCCAGCTTGTTGCGCTTCTTGTCGGCAGCGGAGGGATCCATGACGGCAGTCTGTGAGATGGTAACCGATGTCATACACTCGACAGCCACGGGCATAGTGGTTTTGGAAGTGGTAAAGAGCAGAGCGACCCGGTCCTAGAGGCGCAGGCGCATGGATTGCACCCGGGGATCAGGGAGAAACGCGGCGGAAAATGCGATGGCAGCTGGTTTGACGGATCGAGGGGTAAGTTCGTGGTAGGCGAATCGGGTCTGCAATTGTTGCCAGTCTGGCGAAGGGAGAGAAGTCGTGAGGGCGAAGCTATAGCAGGCGGGCCTGCATGAGGGAGTCCAGCCAGCACTGTTGCCGTAATCGTCGTACGTCTCTTGAGCGCTCGTTTCAGTGGTGTTACTCCACACTCGTAGGGGCAAGATTGGGGAGGCCTGAATGGATAAAAAGGCCAGATCGAGGGGTAAATAGTCGTTTCAACGCAATTAACCCGGGAGCCGGCACTAGCAAAGGAAAAAACGGAGTCTATTCTATTTTCGAGATTATTGTCGTGGGTGTCGTGGTCGTCGTCAAGCAGGAATCATGCGCCGGGGGGCTGCTGGGCAGGCCAGAGCAGACAGCGCAGAGGGATCAAGGAGTGGAAGGATAAATCAGGGAGCCAACGGAGATAAAGGATGGACTAGAAGGTGAGTCGCAACAACAGAGAAGCAGACAGGATGCGTGGTTTGAAGAGACGAGCGAAGAAGAAGCAAGCAACATGGGAGTGAAACAATGACAGGCCTGGCAATAAATCGGAGAAATCAAGATAAATTAGGAGCAGGAGCCAAGAAAGGAATGGAGCTGATAGAAGCAGTTCGGCCAGAGGGCAAGAGTCTCGGGGGGGTTTTGCTTCGTCCGTGGTGTATTATTCTGCTGTACTGGCATCTTATATTTTAGATTAAGATTAGGTTTTTAATTTGTTTTTGTCTTCAGGGCCTGCAGCTGGTCTTGGGAAAGGGGCACTGGCACTTGGGGTGGGCATCTCTGCCATCAGGTAGGAAAATAGGAAAATAGTAAAAATACACTCTCGCCTAAACTAGAACATTAAAATACACGCCAGATGACATCAAACGAGAATCGAGATGAACAGAGTGGATTGTTGGCATGGCAGACCCTGAACTGCCACCTGATACCCAAGCGATCCAGTCCAACCAGAGGCTGCTGACGAGTCGATTCCCAGTCTTGTCTTTCAAAACATCCTCTGAACTCTGAAGCCGAACTCTGAACCTTGTCAATAATGGAGGAGCTGTCAGTGTCTTCAAACCTGCGGCAGTCCTCATTGTGGCTAAAGTTGGAGCAGAATCTGGCTAAGTATAAGATGAAACCGCTAACCCGAGGTAATTTTTCAGCGTCCTGATTACGGAGCATGGATCAGACAATACTACTCGTACTCCGTACCCAGAACCATTCTTCGTATACAAGCCTATAGATCTGGGCTCTCTTCAATCTTGATCACATCGAGCTCTTCTCTGCAAGATCGCGACCCTCTGTCACCTCTGTTGGGCTGTGATAGGGTACCAAGTGATCTATCCATCCTCGGGTCCTACCTGATGCCGGAGCCTCTTCAGGTAAATGGTCGATGCAGTCGTCATCACGCCCTCCTTGCGTGCACCGGGCAGACCACTGAGAGGAGGAGCATCGTCTCGAAGACGTGGGTAATATTGCGATTCCCCTGAACCCCCCCAATCTGGTCTCGCAATCCATGCACCATCCATGGTACCAGATCTGTGACACAGCTTGGGATTAAAATAGGACTAGCGGGGGTGGGGGGTCCCTGAAGGTGCTGGGAATCGCAGTATGTCATCATCTGCCTTTCGTGTCTGCGACACTCAAGGTCGTATCCTGCAAGTTCAGGCCTCTACGACCCTGGAGTTTGTCGGCTGTGACCTGTCAGGGCTCCGGACTGCTCAGGAGTCGCAAAGGAGGCTTTTTTCTCTCTGCTTCTTTTCGCTTGGGAGAGTACACCCCAAAGTTGTGATTGGACAGGTCCGTGGGTCAGACTTCAACCGGAAACGCCAATCATGGTTTGTGCAGCCAGCAGGACTTTCCCTTCTCAGCTTCGGACTCCTCGAAACGTCCCGATATGGGCTAGCGCAAACCTGAAACAGACCCTCGAAAGTCTGTGGTCCTTCGAGAAGCCTGCACTCGTCAGCTTCTCCACTTGCCTGAATTCAGCCCAACTCTTGTTGCAGGGCGAGAATACCGCCGATATGTTGGGAAGATCGAGTCATGGCCGGGAAAAGAAACAAGTCGGAGTCGACCAGCTCATAGATATACAACAACCGAGCCTTGCTTGAGGCTTGAGCGCTGGTTTCCCTGCATATGTACATACATGCGGTGGATTGTCAGTCTTCAGATCTGTCAAAAAGGTGGGCCCAGTTGAAGGTTTAATTAAGGATGATACACGCTCTCACTACTCTCGGAGACTCTCCAAGTCTGCAATTTCTGCGTGCTCCAGTGGGCCTTGGCCAGGACAACTGCATGCGTGTCTGCAAGGGGAAGTTCCAGAGGCAATCTGGAAGGTTACGTCTTCCATCCCAGCTCCCAGGAGCGAATGCAAGCGAGCGATCGTCCAGACGATCTTATCGCCTCATCGCCTTGGTCTGCGCGGTCTTTCGAGGTCATTTTATTTCCAGGCTGAGAGCCCTCTCAGTTGTAGGTCCCCGATGGCTCCCCGATATTTGGCCATGCTCGCTGATGACGAGTCGTTGTTGCTGCCATCATCCATGTCATACATGGCCTAATTATATCTGCAAATGAGATCCATTGCCTGTCCCTCAATTCCGGTGTCAATGGGCAGCAGCTCGGATCTCGGAAAAATACCCTGAAAAGAGACAGACATGTCATGGCGACCAGGATCGCTTAGTCTCCAGGGTCTGGGCTAGGTCCATCCTACTGGTGTCGTGAGACATTTGTGGAAGCCCCGGAACTGTCCCAAGTTCCAAGCTGCAACGTCTCCCTCGGTTTATCCGTGGAGGTTTCCTCGGTTCAGTCGTCACGCAAGTCAAAGGTCTGTGGACAATTTGGAAGCGACTGCCACTGTTTGCAAATTCACCGTCGAATCTGAGTTCCGGAAGCTCAAATCTTAGCGCCCGTTTATGGTTCCTTCAAAGTTCATCCTCATTGAGCTTTCCTAGAGAGTGGGTTATCGGTGGACCTGCAAGGCTTCCAACCCCCGACGGTGACCCGAGGGCCGACCCCTCAGGAACTTACCAGAAGCATACCATTGCCCCGGAGTTGTCTTTGACGTTTGCACCATGGAAGTGAAGATCGCTGACGAAATGTTGTTGACCCACGGAGGGCGAGAACTGACGATTGAAAAATGTCTTCCGCCAAGCTGTTCCCTCGTGTTCTCGAACGACCTAGGATCCATGCCTTGATGAGTTCATGCGATCATCGGATGCCCGATCTCAAGAAAAGCAAATACCGGGACCGAAAAAGCAAAGTGCGTTGAACCTGGACGGCAATCTTCAGACTTCCTGTCACGTTGGCATTTCTGTGGCTCCCTGTCTTCCTGACGGATGCGCCCGGGCGACAGGCGACAGGCGACAAACACGGGGGTTCGAGAAGATCGTCGCTATCATCGCAAGCAGCAATTGATTTCCGAGCGGACGCGGGAACCAACCACTGAGTAATCCGTACGATGGGATTTGAGCTTCCCTCGATCGTTCGTAGTCGATTCTTGGTATCCGTGGCGTGTTTGGCCTCGGTGCCTTGTCAACGGCGGCTGTGGGCTTGTGGGTCAACAGTAGTTGCAGGAATCTGATAACACGACCAGACAGGCATAATTTCCCAGGCTCCTAATTGAGCAAATAATCTCCGTTGTCTCCCGGAGCAGCAGCAGAGACGACCTCACCACGAACGCTGGCAAATCCTTCATCTCGCAGCTGTTTCCTGTTTCAGGCGCTGTCCGAAAGGCCCGCGGCTTTTGTCAGCCCAGTGACTGATTCTGCCACCCACCTCCGCCCTGGCTGTTGCCAGCTCCTTCCCTTTGTCTCCTCTGCTCGACAACACCCACCCTGCCACCCTGGGCAGTGTCACCCCAGTGCCACCTTCACCTTGCAACTCCCTGGCTGGCTCCCAGCTCCCTCAGCCGGGGCCCGGCATCTCCGGCCTGTTTCACCATCGCCGTCTCCATGTGGTGATCCACTCCCTCATGCTGTCATCCAAGAAACCTTACGCGTCCCTTCCTGCGGTTTGGACTGCCTAACCTGGCTGGTCTCCGGTTCATGAACGACCTGCCTTGGAGGGTATACAACACGACGTATAGCCGATGGTCCACATCGGAGGCATGTGCGTTCGCTCTGATGAGATCCACGGGTTTCCCTCTTTCGGTTGCCTTACCGACTGCCTGTGGGTATCCTGGTTCGGGGCCACCATGGGTGACACCGAGATTGTGGGGTAACCTCTTGGTTCGATAATACTACTCCGGAGTATATCACAGATGCCAATGCGGCCATGACTCGAACATTGCATGGAAGGATTTCTATGTGAAACTATCCACGGAGTTGTATGCTATAAGCCCCGTGAGGGCCGCGTCGGATCAGGCGTGAGGACTCGTGCCTACTGCTGTCCTATGCAAGAGACGCTCGCTCTGCGGCTGACCTTGGAAAATGCAAGACTCGGGCTCTCGTCGCCCACTCGGATTACCACCCGGACTTTGACGGCTCGGGCTTCCCGGACGCAGCACGCTAAGCAGGTTCTACCTACCCGACCTACGACCGCATGGTACCCGACTGAGGAGCACCACGCTCTTGCGAACGCTTCCTGCTCGGGACCGCCACGTGCATCGATGACCATAATGTCATGCCAGATAACCGCCCGATGTAGGTCGAGAGTCGCTATTCGGCTCTCGGAACTTGCAAGTTCCGGCAAAGAGTCGATGTTGACCATTCTGTAAGTGTATGAACTGTGAAGAGGATGCCCGGGCAGTCGAGGCAAATGCTTGCGTTGAATTGGGCTGGATGAAGCCGAAGAACTCTTCCTCTTAGCGTCTGGCGTCGAGTATAGCATTAGCCTGCTGGGAGGCCGACATTCGTGGGATGAAATGAACCGGACGTTATATACGAGCGGAAATGAAACGGTTTTGAGTGTTCGTCGTTTCCCTGTTCTTATACAGAACATCATGGTTGCTTTCTGAGCCTTGAGGCGTTTGTCACCCTCATGCTGTTTCTCTCGCCCCTTCTCCTTGACATCAAACATCAGACTCTGAAAATCGACCTTTGCCCTCGGTCTTCGGTCTTTGGATTCGTCAAAGGGTAGTGAAAACGCTCCACTTGTGAGATCTCCCAACCCTAGCGGTGTCGACTTGAGCGAAATCTTCTTTCCCTGCTTGATACGAGGCCCCCCAGGACAGGCTGGAGGGTCTGAAGATATAACCTCAAACCACGTGTCTTTCAGTAGCTCCGACGTTCGGGCGTTCTTCGGCAGAACGTCACTTGCTACCCACCCCATGCATGTGTTTGTTCCCTGAAGCGGCGAGAGGACTCGACCAACAACACACTCCTGGCTCCACCAGCTCCTTTCACGATACGAGAATCCTCCATACAGGTTAGCAACCCGCCCGAGCTTGATAAAGGCTTCGGCATCATTCTCTAAGATGCTGGACATGAGCAAATGATTGATGCTTTCGCCGGGGAGCACGAGGCCAGACAGCCATGTTCGTGTCACCCAGCCATCCAATATGGAATCTTGATCGCTCATGGGAGGTTGAAGTATCAGAGGTCGATATGATGAACTTCTGCTATACATGGTGTTTTCCGACCCCTCTCCATCGCTAAACGATTCAGTTTCCGGTATTGGTCGATCATAGGCGTCTCTCACTGCTCGAGAATCACCATTTTGACAAATGGAATGGAAGTGCTTCTTCAGTCCAGCCACATCTGGCCATCCGATGTTATCCGCAAAGAGCAACAATCCCTTGAGTTGCCGGTCGACATGGTCTGGCACAAATTCACATGCCCAGGCCGACTCATGCGCCCTTGCTGTGTCTGACGTTCTATGCAATTTCTGGAAGAAAAAGTGGTGCGGCTTTTCGTTTTGCGTATCCGCTTTCGGCTCCATAGCTGCTTGCTGAGGTTGTACAGGGTTGTAGCTGAAGTTGAAGCTGTCCATTAGTCGACGCACCGCGACCATGTCCCAGTTGACCTTTGGAGTCTGGAGCCGCCGAAAGTCCTGAATATCTCTTCTTGAGACTTGCAGATCCTCCGAGTCGCCTAGAAGGCCCAGCCTGACGGTTGCATCCAAACGCAAGAGCAACTCGGCAGCCAACACCATTTGAACGAGAAACCATTTGCGTTCCAAGGAAGAAGAAGCCCACGGCTTTTCACATTTTGAAGGGTCTAGGAAATCGCCGTCGCCATGCGGTGCTGCTTCCCATACGATTTGTCCAATACGCAAACGCCACTCGGGCAGACTGAAGTCGAACCACGCGCCCGGCGTAGCTAATACGATGGCTAGAGCCTTTATTTGCGACTGAATGGAGTGCGGATCTTCGCCCTCAACCGTCATGAAGCGGGGTGGCCGATATAGAAAGCTGTTGAAGAGTCCGCTGAACAGATCCTGGGGCCCTTCCAAGTCAAGGATCGTCTTCGCCCTGTGACCGTGCAATATTTCGTGGCGGAGTTCCTTCAGCGTCTGTAGACGAGTTACCAGTTTGTGCAGATCGATGTCCCGAACCCCAATCCTCTTCCAGGCAGTTGGGCCGTCGAGCAGGAGTTTCTTTCGGTCGTGTACGGTTCCATCCTCACAAAGAGCATACGAGAGGCTATGGTGCTCCATCAACTCGTATGCTTCCATGGCGGGCATGTTTGAGAGTCTCTTGAAGTCGGCCTCTGCACTTGCCCGCGGCGGGCCTGTGAAGCGGATAGCGTCTGCCACTGGAAGCTCCAGGAAATAATGCAAACCGACCGACCCTGGTTCCTTGCCGTTGCTCGAAAGCATGTTTGGGACCTCAAACATACCCAAGTCAAGGCTCGCCCTTTTTGGGGACTCCCTGTGTGTCCAGCTGTCCAATTGCACTGGTGTATCCCCTTCAATCATCCAGTCTCCTGGTATCGGAAGATGCGCATGAAGTGTGCTGACGGTGTACGACGGATATGGGAGGGCGCGCCTGTCCCACAGGCTTTGAATCGTGGGGTCATGGTCGTCGAATGGGAAGATGACGTGCGGATACCAGTATCCTTGCTTTCCTTTCTCTAGGAGAAAATACGGCGCTCCAGAGAAGATCACCTCGATGTCGTTTCTCGTCAGTTCGTACTCGGCGGAACCCTCGCTGCTTGTATCCGAGTCGCGCTTGCGATGTTGTGCGCTATCGCGGCGGGTTGGGCTTTGCGAACGGCTTCGCTGAGGCGACCTCGATGGCGAGACATGTTCCTATCGAAATCAGATGTGCTCTGGCGTTACCGCGGCGTAAGACTTACTGAAGCACTGGAATCCTCCGAAGCCCGTCGATGCCGACGAAAGAATTCCCGAATCCTTGCCTGAAACCGTTTATCCTGGCCGTGAATGCTCGGCGCCGACGACCGCCTGTGTAGCATCCGCGCAGGCAAAGAATCGCCTGCCGCAGGCGATCCCCCAGCAATGGAATGGCGACGCCCGAAAAAAGCCGACATCGTTCCTCAAACACTCTCACCTCGGTAAGATTGATGATATGGTTGCGACTAAGTTGTTAGAAGACCTTATTTGCTTCGGTTCGAGCTTTTCGCGGCTCAGCTGATGTTAGGGTAGGGTTGGTAGGTTCCCCCGACGTGTCATTGATTGTGGTGACGTCTGCGATTTTGCGGAGGCGAGCCGGACATCGGCCTACCCCGGGAGGCCAATTACTCCGGAGAATGTACGGTTTCCCTGAAGGTTAAGGATTTAAACGCACGCCTCGCGCATCCGAGCGGCACGGTGCGGAGCGTCGACGGTTAGGTATGCTTTTCAACGGGCACCAGGGACGTGATAAAGATGGCCTCAAACGCTTTTTGAGGTTGACACGACACAACCGTGTTGCCACGAAGTGGATTTATTAACGTTTTGGTTGACTTTGCGGACTGAAGGTAGCTTATCTAGCTTCACAGGTAAGCGCGATAGGCGATGAACGGTAGGAATTATGTCTGAGACTATGCTTTCTTATGTAACGTCTTTATTTGAACCTACACATCATGGCTAGAAGTTTCCATCTTGTTGGGGTTCATCAACTGAGAAGCTACTGACACAACCAGCATGCATAGTAGAACGTAGACTCGACTAAAAAGCCACCTGCCTACGCATGCTTCTGCAAAAAGTCCAGGGCAGTGCGATACCCCCGCTCATACTCCTTCTGCACGTTCTCATCCTCCAGATTCGATCTCGCAGCCATCCACCCATGGATCTGATCCGGAAACGTCTCCACGTAATTGTCCACATTCAGATTCGCCCCAAACGCACTAACATCCTCGGCCTTTTCATCCTTGGACGCCAACAGCGCCATGGGCACACTGACCCCAAGCGCATCCTTCGGATCCAGCATGGCCGGATGACACTGCACCGCAGCCCTAAACGTCGTATTCTTTTCGCCCGCCGAGAGCACCGTAATCTTCCCGCCCCAGCAGTATCCCAGAATCGACCACGAGTCGAACTTGCCGCCGCCGCCGGGGGCGAGAGCATTCGCATCCGAGACGACTCCGGGGATCTTGGATAGCGTTGCCGGAGGCGCGGCCTTTGTGTTGAAGAAATTGCCTAACTTCGCCTTGTGCTCGTCGGTTTGCGGGGGGAACCAGGTTATATCTGCGGGCTCGCCTTCGAAGAAGTCCGGGATGAAGACGCGGTATTTCTGTGCGGAGGAGGAGGAGAGGATGTCGGCGCCTTGAAGGGTTTGTGGGAAGAAGCCGAAGATGTCTGATACTTCATATCAGTATACTTTCTTGTCGGCGAAGGTGGGGTCTGTTTGGGGTAGAAGGTAGGTACCGTAGATGACGAGGATGGCCTTTGTTGCGTCGGCGGGGCCGGTGACGTCTGTTTTGGTTCTCGTTAGACTTGTGTAGATCATAAACGGAGTGGGCGGATGGAGGACGTACATGTCTTCAAGCCATTGATGGTCTTGTACTCGCCCTTGGGCTGGTAGCCCTTGGCGATGATAGGGGGGATCCTACGCAGAAAACAACAGTCAACGACCTCAGCCTCCCCAAAACAGAAATGAAACGGCGGTCGGTGAGAGGGAGGAAGAGGTCTTACGTGCAACAAGCTTTGCTAACACCAGACATGGCAGTGGACGCGCAATGTATCAGCCGATTATTGAGTTGGAACTGGAATTGGAGTTGGAGTTGTCGCCTTGTTGTCGATTGGGACGGGGAGCTCGGGAGGCGGGGTTGTCTCAGCGATGATGATGATGATGGTGGTAGTAACGCAGAGGTAAGGACGGACCTACGGAGCGGGTAGGTTAGAAGCTGACGCGAGAGCATTAGACTTGGAGGTTTGAATAGACGCACTATTGACAGGCTGAGTTTTGTGATGAGATGGTTGAGGAATGATGAGGGATTGAAGAGGGAAGAGAGAATGGCTGGGAGGAGAGTTGGAGAGTTGAAGGACGACCAAGTGGTGAGCAAGCGACCCCGCGCGTCGACGTCATCTCGGCGTCTTCGGTTACTTGATTCTGGCGACGGACCTTGCTGAGGGTGTTGCCCACTGCGAAACTGGTTGGCCACCGAGTGTTTTCTACGCATCCGTTTCAGATTTCCCGCGACAGAGATATCTGACGGATTGACTGAGAGATGAAATCGATAGTGTACAAATATGACCTGTATCCGGCCGAAATATATCCTCGGCACTACCAGTAGACCCGGCCAGGCCAGGCACTGTCCAGCAAGCAAGCGGCAGGCGAGCGGGCGCGGGCGCAGGCGCACGGCGCAGACCCTGACGGCGATGGCGGATGGGCGTAACGGGGGGACGCGGGACGACCGTTTGGTGCCGACCTGGGCAGATTGAATCGACTGTACGGAGGAGCCAATGTCGAATAGACTTCCTGGTGCGCGCGAATAGACTACAATGGGAGACGCCACGGCAGCGCAGCCACGGGCGCCATCGCTGCTTGATCAACGCTGAAGAATGCAGGAGGCCCTGGAGTCCAGGCTCGTTGGCGAATTCCCGTGCCAGAGTCTAGACCGTGCAGGTGGAGGGATCATGGATTGGATTCTTCTTATTCTTGTTATTATTCCCTCCTGGATCCGAGGAGGAATGTCTTTGCGCTCGACGAGAATTTGTCTACCTGGCAGAACTGACTTTTTGCAGAAATGAGACTGAGTCTGTTGGAAATGAGAGTTAATCAGGAGGCATCCGTATCTGACCAGATTTAGAATTCCGAAAAGTACGGAGTCCTCCGGCCGGAGTTTACAGCTCCGCATCCATTATTGTCCTTCCTCTGGAAATCAGACTCGAAAAGCGTGGGCTGGCTGAGGACCAGGTGGCAGGACCTCCTTTTCTCCCCTGCGATGCTGGAACACGAATCGAACATCACAATCAAAGACAACATAATCAATCGAGCCGGAGAAACTTTGAGCTAGCGGACGGGCTGGACTGGTCAGCTCCCTCCAGGGCTGCTCAGACTCGGAAAGGTTTTTTGGCAACTTTAGGCGGATGAAGCTCTTTGTTTGGGGGTCGCTTGAAGGTGACTGGTCCAATCTCGCCCAAGACAGGGTTGTTTTGGTCTGTCCTGAGCAAAGAGCCAGAGCAGAGCTGTCATGGCCGCCACCCACGACCCACCGTACCGACAGGCTGGGCCGGCGGAAGCGAGGGTTTCGAGTTGAAGCCTCCAGGCGTTGCGCCCGGTGAACTCTGGCCAGATCCCTTGAAAGTTGAGTAGCAGCAGCAGCAGCAGCAGCGCAGGATCCAAGACTCAATTTGTGAGAGGCCCGCATTTTTCCGAGCGAGACACAATAATGCACGAGGACCAATCAGGAAAGGGCACTAGGAAACTAAGTGGGGCCGACGGTACCTGATTGGTGGCGACTCGGGCCAGAACACCTGACAGGCTGACGCTGGAAGGGACTTTTCCATTCTGGCACCAGGTGACCAGACGCACTGCCAGAGGACAGGCGCTCCCAGCCTCTCGCTTGCTTTGGACACAACCACCCGGCCTGTGGAATGGCATTTGAGTTGATTCGACCAGACCACTGAGACCAGGGCTCCGTCTGTGCCACTGGATACGAGCCTTGCAAAAGGTTCTCGCCAAGGCTGCTGTTGTCTGATCGAGCTTGACCTGTTCCCAGACTCAGCTGTTGGCCTGTAGGTTGGCCTGTAGGCTGTCATGCATCCGCGCGACGCAAGGGAACGACCGACTCCAGACTCTGGTTGCTTTTTGCGCGTGCCTTTCCGTCGAGCTTGGGGAGGGCCGACCATGTCGGGAGTGAATCATCGATCTGGAATAATGTAGGGGCGTAGGCGATCTCAGACTAACCATCGCTCATCGCTGAACGGTGGGACTTGGGCTTCCCTGTCAACCACGTTGCCGAGCTGATCATCGTTGCGCTGCAAAAGGGTCTTTGAACAGTGGACACTGGACTGTCGACAGTTGACAGTCGAAGACGGGAAACCGCGTCTTGAAAGAACGTGAAGAATCGCCATTATTCTTATCCTGTAGGCCGGAATCCAGACTATCGAAGCCGACTCCTTAGCTCGCCTCGTTTCTTTTTCCTTCTTTCGCTCCCCTTCCTCCTTTTCCCTCTCTTTTTTCACCCCCGCGTTGGCCAGGCCTCGACAGACTCTGCTGGAGCTCGAGATATAATCGCGCGCACGCTGCCTCTGCGCTCGTATTTGACCGCTCCTGCCTCTTTCGCTCCTCTCTCGCTCCTTCCCTGCTCCTTCCCTGATGACCACCGCCCATGGATGTCTGACTGAGCTCTGAGCAGACGCGAGACCCGCGCTCACTCACCCCAGGCCATGCCTTTGTCCTGATTCTTCCGACCATTTATTCTTTCAGCCAGCCAACCCCTGGCCCACTGACCACACCGTGCACACGTCCAGTCCAGCCCGTCCAGCCAGTCCTGCACGTCCCTGTATCACTCCCCGCGTGGGATATGTCTAGTAGTGCCACTGCTTATCCCGGCCGATCCGTTACTGCTCTCAGAGGTCGCGCTCTGCGATCCCACTCGCGCTGGATCCTCCTGACCTGACTGGCGCCCTGCCTGGGAATCGATACTGGCCGCTGCCGCTGGGAGCCGAGCAGTTTGCGTATCCTCCGACAAACCCGACTCTTCCCTCCTCAGCCTTGCCTTTGACCGTCGCTCCTGGACCACCCGCTCACGCCCACGCCCACGCCCACGTCAACGCAAACCTGGCGACTCTTGCCATCACCCCGGGGATGGGGACGGCCCTGGAGCCTCATGCCCCGCAGCCGCTCACTGCCCGTCGCCCTGCTGCGGCGCAGCTGCCAAACTTCGAGTTGCCCCCTCCCATCAAGTATCCGCTCCAGTCGCACCCGTTAAACCACCCGCATCTCCCGCCGCCAAATTCCAGTGTCAGCAATCTCATCAGCCCGCAGACGACGCAGGGAAGCGAGAGTCTCGCGGCGACAGCGGCGACGGTATCGACCGCGACGGTGGCCGCTCTCACCGCGACGACGTCGAGCGCGGTGGCAAGCAGTACGCCCGTATCGGCATCACCGGAATTGACTTCATATTGGGCAAACCCAGGTTCATATAGCGGGTCGTCGGGCCGCCAACCGTCGTGGACGCCAGGCCTGGCCTCGTCCTATTCCAACCGAGATCCGTTCTCGCCCTCGTTCAACCCGTCGATCCACCGCAATCCGGCGACGTCCACCCCCGGCGCCGACAACACGATCCCTTCCGCGTACGATATCCACCAGCTGCCTCCCTTTCACCAGCAGTTGGGGGGGTCCGCCCCGCCGGCGCACCCGGCCATGGGACACACCATGCTAGGCGCCTCTCCGCACCCATCGCACCCATCGCATCCATCCCTCCCCTCGAACGATCCGTACCTGGCCAAATCATCGTCTGCCCCGGCCTACGGAGCGGTGCAGCAGCTCTCGAGCCCACCCGGAGGCGCCTACCATCCGTACGGAGCACCACCACCACCACCACCGCTCGCAATGCACCACCCACCCTCGCGAGTCGCGTCAAATCCACCGCCGCCGCACCTCAGCTACCAACGCCCGCCGCCATTCCCGTCATATTCCCTTCCGGCGATGCCCGGGCCTGTCATGTCGAACGTCCACAGCCCAGGCGGGCAAATGTCGCTCCTAGGACCATCTCTGCAGTCCGGCCTCCTCCCAGGCTTCAACAGCGGGCATGTGGCCAGCATGCAGCAGATGTACGGAGGCCACCACCCGCCGCATCCGGGCCACTCGGGCGGACCCACGAATGACCGCCCGTTCAAGTGCGACCAGTGTCCGCAGAGCTTCAACCGGAACCACGACCTGAAGCGACACAGGCGGATCCACCTTTCGGTCAAGCCGTATCCTTGCAGCAACTGTGACAAGAGCTTCTCGCGCAAGGATGCACTCAAGGTATGCGTTTGATTGCTCGTGTTGAATGAGGTGTTTCATGCTAACTCGTGCCAGCGACATCGACTGGTCAAGGGGTGTGGGAGTGGAGAGTCGGACGAGGCGAGACCGATCAAGGAGGAGGACAAGGGCGACGCAGCGAGCGAGAACTAGCATTCGAAACGGTCCTGCAGCTAGCAAACATTGCCGCCGCCGCCGCCGCCGGCAAGCAAGCACGAGCTCGGGAGGCCGCCGCGACGCCGCCGCGAGGTAACTCCGAAAGCCACTCCGAGACTGCGCACGACGACCGCCCCACAATGACCAAGGTCATAGCACTCCACACACACGGGATAAACGAGAGGAACAACTGAAAGACGGAGACCGACTTGAAATCTAGATTGGACGGAAACGGATACTAAGAAGGAGTTTGGATGGAATGGAAGGAACGGGACCAGGAAAGACAGGAACGTGAAGGGACGGGATGGTGTTTCGGCCGCTTCTCATGGCATGTTTGTTCGGCGTTATAATTTGTTTTGCACTCGAGGACGACGTTGATTGATTGATTCCACACGTGGAACGTCCCGGGATTACAAGATCACCTTTTGGATTGGTGTTTGTGGTGTCATCTCATTGAACGTTGTATCTGTAGTCGCACTGGCATTTTGGGTTTGTGTTGTGTCACTGTCACTGTCACTGTTTTATGTATGGCTCCTGCGCGACATTGCTACTCTATTCTGTCGTCGACATGCGAGTTTCCTGGCGTTGAGCGATATATATATATATAGCCTTGTCATTCATCCTTCTCCATCTTTACTTCTGTCTCCTATAACAAGACAAGCAAGCAAGCAAGCAGCAACCTTGGAGCCATCCTCACAATGCTCAAACCTCTCCTCCTCCTCGCGGCAACCGCCACGCTCACCAGCGCCCGCTACGCGGTAACCCTCTCCCCAACCCTGCACACGGGCCCCATCAGCGCCGACTATCTGACCCCCAGCCTGGACCAATCCGACCTCGACTCGCCCAAACTGTCGCACGTCAACGCCTCCACCTTCGACTGGTGGACCTTCGACGCCCTCTCCATCGAAAACCCTAACGTCTCCCTCGCCGTCACCTTCTCCACCGCCGGCCCCGTCGGCTACCCGCTCTCCCTCCCAAACACCACGCGCATCGAGCCCGTGCCCGGCAACGGCACGCAGTCGAACAACGGCGCGCTGTGGGCGCACATCTGGGCGACGTTCGAGGATGGCCGGAGACTCTCCGTTGCGGTCCCCGTTGAGACGGCGCGCATGAGCGGGAGCGGGGACTCGAGTATTGCCATCTGGCATGGCGCGGGTGGGTGGATGGGGAGCGAGGAAGGGTACGAGGTTGAGTTTGAGGTGAATCGCACCGAGGCGAGGGATGGGTTGGAGCCATTGAGGGTAATGGGGAGGATTAGTTATGAGAAGGTCTGTCGTTCCTTTATTATCCCCTCTGTCCCTCTCTCGTCTTGTTTATACCGGACACGTCTGATATGGTATGTACAGATTACGCCCTCGCACTCGCACTGCTCGATCCCAAACAACTTTAGCACGGCCCTCGGGCTCGGCGAGCAAGGGCTCGGCTGGGTCAGCGTCATGCCCGATGCGATTGCGAGCGTCGACGTCGATGTCAACGGTACGAGGCTGCGCTTTGATGGGTATGGGTCGCATGATAAGGTACATTACCTCCCCATTTACCCTCTACTACTCTCATCTCTACTCTCGCTCTCTACTCCACATATATAGTTGATAGTAGAGAGTACGCCCAAGCAAACCGATCTAACAGATAACAAATAGATCTGGAGCAACCGCCCATTCACGCAAAGCACCAAATCCCTCACGCGCGGCCGCGCCCACCTCGGCCTGCACTCCATCTCCTGGCTCTCCTACACCCCAACAAACAGCAACAACAACAACAACCCCACAGGAAACACACTCGTCTCCTCCTTCGTCGCCCGCGACGGCGAACCCGTCTCGTCAGGCTGCGCCGAAAACAGCGTCTCCATCGAGCCGACCCGCGAACAGACGGAGGGCGGGCTCGTCAGCGGATTCGCGGTCGCGGTCCCCGGCGCGAGGATCAGCGTTGCGACGGATGTCGAGGAGCGCGGTGGCGGGGGTGGCGGTCGCGAGGGCGAGGGCGGGTATGTGCGCTGGAATGGGAGGGCGCGTGGGACGGTTGGCGAGGGCGAGGGCGCCGCTGATGAGGAGGGGGTTGCGATTTTCGAGCGGTTTGAGTATTGAGCTGCTTCCTGCTTCGAGCTTTGCGGGGGGATTTGTGTGCTTGGGATTGGATTTTGTTGGGTTTTTGATATGCTGCCTGGGATGTGTATGTGGTTGAAAGGCCGACTATGTGGCACTGAGTACTCCTACTATACTCTGTGATACTTGGACTAGATACGCATAGGCGTCCCAGGTACTCGACACGGGACTCCGAAGGATGATAGAAGAGTAGCAGAGTGGTCAAAATGGAATAGGCAGAACAAAACAATCGGGTATGGGAGAAACAGCAGAGAGAGCACAGCACAACACAACACATGGTAGACATCACCACCTCAACCAAACCCCTCGAATCCAACCACAGCACCCAGACATCCAGCCCTATATCCGTCACAGCCAACTTGAAGTCCCCCCTAGTAAACCCTCTGCCCCGCCACCTCCACCCCCTCCTTCGCCATCCACTCCCCCAGGACGCCCCTATAATCCTCAACCCCACACGGCTGCACGAACCTCTTCCATCCACTTTTATCCTTGCGCACGCCACTAACGCCCAAATCTTTCAGGAGAATATCGACATAGGGTATTGCGTCGAAGACGAAATCCGGGTTCCGTTTCCCTAATCCGCCGGGGTACCGGTGGTAGCCGAATTGCGTGTGCAGGGCTGTTTCCCAGAGGATGTTTGCATCTGACTGTGCCGTTTCAGTTGTTCCAGTGGTTTTCGGGCTAGATATGGATGACGAGGATGAAGAAGAGGGTACGGCCGTCTTTCCAAGAAAGTCCGCTACATCCCTCGGACACGTCTCCGTGACCGTCCCCTCAAGCCCGAGTCTCCCGGAGAAGAACGCCGTGATCCAGAGCGCCTGCGTCTGCGCGATGAGAGACGTGTTGATCGTCATGGGCACGCCGATAAACGCGACGCTGCGCTCCCGACCCAGTTTGCCGACGGGGACGATGAACCGCGAGAGTCGGTACGGATGCAGCGCCTGCGCCTCGCTCTGCGCGTCTTTTGCGAGGGGCGCATAGGGTGCCGGTCTGTCAACGACGGGTCGGGTCTTCAGTCTTGGGAATCGGCGGAGGATCTCGTCGTCTGCTGCGGAGACGAGTGAGGCGGGGAGCGGGTCGGGGGCGGAGGGGAAGCCCAGGTCTGATAACAGCGTCTTGGGCCGGAATTCGATCTCTGGCGTGGGTTTCCAGCCTGATGCCACGATCAGGGCGTCGATGTTCAGCAGCGGCGGCGAGTTCGCGAGGTGGATTGTCCCGTTCGCATCGAGAGACGTGATGTGGTCCGTATGGATGCGCACTTTATCCGTCTTGGTAACGAGATCGAAGAAGTTGGTCGGGTAATTCAAGATACTCAACCCACTCGCAACCCAAAACGGCGAAATCCACGGTTTCAGCTTCTTCGTCTCCGGATGCGCATCGAACTTATTCAGCGTAACCACATCATTCCCCAAAACCCCCCAAAACGCATCGACAATCTTCCTCCCCACCCACGTCCCATGCAAGAACCGCCTCACCCTCGCCCCTCCATCCGCCACGGGCTCGTTCCAAATACACGGGCTGAACCACGTCAAAAGCCTCGTGGCCGTCAACTTCTCCAGCCACCGCTTCAGCGGCGTCACATACGCGGGACTCATCCACACGGGCCCGTGCCCCGTATCGCGGATGATCCAGTCGACGGATGCCCCCGCCGTCGCGGCCGCGTACACGGCGTCCCAGGCGGACTTCGTCGCGCCGTAGACGGCGATTCGGCTTGAGGGGTTTGTGACCACGGTGCGGTGGTATGTTGGCATCGAGCTGGTGTGGAAGACGGGGCGGGCGAAGGATTCTTGGCCGGGGAGTGGGGGGAGGTATGGTTGTGATGTGAGGCCCGTTGCGAGGATGAGTTTGCGGGTGCGGAGGGTCTTCGTCTGTGGCGAGGATTCTGATCCTCCTTCTGAAGAGCTGGAGAGCGTATACGTGATCCTCCACGGAAACTCAACCTCCCCCTCCCCCTCTTCATGCTCGACAATCCCAACCCTAGCACCCAACCGAATACACCCCCGCAGCCCAAAAACCTCAACATACCTCTCCAAATACGCTAGCACAACATGGCCCGGAATATGTTCGCCCTCCTTAACACCAAACGAATCATCCATGGGGAAATCAGAGTACTCGTACGTGCCGCGCATGTTGTTCGCCTTGAGGCCGTCCCAGATTCGGTCGCGCGCCCAGACGCCGCCGACGGTTGAGGCGCTTTCAAGTAGGCATGTTGTTGCCGTCGGGTGGATTTGCACATATGTTTTTAGGGCCGCGAGGCCCGACCAGCCTGGTTTTGTTAGTTTGATATGGATTGAGTGAGGTGAATTGAGGTGGTGGCGGGCTAGGGAGGGAGGGAGGAATGTGGATGTGGTGGATAGGGTTTGAGGAATGGGAGCGAAGTACCAGCGCCAATGACTACGAGGTCAAGACATTCGATCTCCATCTCTTTGGCCATGATGTGTCCTTGTGTCTGTGGATGTGCACTTGCAGCGCAGTCCAATTCCCCAAGTAGCCCTCAGGAGCCCGAGCGAAAAGGAGAAATACGTCGAAAGTGACGCAGCAATGGCAACAGACAAAGACACTGCAACCTGCGCGAGTCTCCGGATCAGTCCTCGAATCCCTGTCAACCAAAGGAAACGCGCAGGGAACCCCAGACAAAGAAAGCAGACGCAGACGCAGACGCAGCCCGGGACCGAACCCGGGGGGAGGACAGGCCGGCCCATGGGAGAATATATATCACCAGCAGAAGCAGATCCATCTGCAGCTGCAACTAACCCGGGATGGCCATTGCAATTGCCAGAGTTACTTTCATTTGATTTGATTTGATTTGCGGGGCTCAGACCCTCGTCCGCGGTGCAGAGTGCAGAGCGCAGAATGCGAGGACTGCCATTGACTGGAATGCACTGGGGAATTGGAGATGGGCGAAACTCAAACCTCCAACTGCGGCAAAGGCCTCCATTATTCTGCGGACCGCATACGCAGGCGAGGCAGCCAGCCCGTAACGGCGCAGACGTATTCCCACTTGGTTGAGTTGCGGTCCACTTGGTCTGCGGGCGCCGGCCGCGTTTCAGGCAGTGGACAAAGGGTCCCCGCCTGGACGGAGATTAGGAGATTAGGACAGTTCAAAGTTGGTAGAGTGCGACTAGCTGGGAAATGGAGATAACTACCTGCCCAGGGCACCGTTCGTCACTGGGATTTGACATTAGGTCACCTGTGAGGTGTCATGGGGATCAACTGCGTCCAGGTATAGATCCGACCGCGACTCGGCGTTGCGCTAGTCGCACAGGCATCCAATGTGATTTGTAGGATCGGGCTCGGGCGATTTGGAATCGCGACTTGCATGGCTTCCGGCTTGGTTTGGAACTTTGTTCCCTGCACTTCCCTGGTCTGGCCAGGCGAGCCTGCAATCTGCAATCTGCAGCACCCTCTCAGTCCCCTCCTGGAGTCGGAACCTGTCAGGCAACGGGCAGCCAGTCAACCTGTCAACCTGTCAAAAGCACCGCCGATCGCCGCCCACTTCGCTTGTGGACTAACGGCGTTAAGAAACGACCGCCACATTTAGACTTCTACACTTATCTAGTCCTCAAGCTAGCACCGGGAACGCAGTGGACTCAACGGTCGCGGCGCGGCGTCGACGGTCGAAACTTCTGTGCAGAATGACAGATCCCATCGTCCCCCCTCGTCGCGCTGGCCAGAGCCCAGACTGGACGAGCGATCAGCCATGGAGACCTGATGGATACACCAGACGTGATGGAGCGTTTGCGATGTGTAAATTCCTCCAGGAGACTCATTTCCCACATGCGGATGTACATACAGTAGATACTGATACACATCCCGTCCCGCGCGCCAGCGGCCAGTGCAAGTGCCATGTGGAGAGTGCAGTGGGAAAGATACTACTACATAACAACGTACCAGGTAAGGGACAGCCTGCCCATATGTATGTCCCGAGACGCCCATTTCCACCTCTTGTAAATTCGACCGTGTGCCACGCTACGCCACCCCGTCCACTCCAGTTCTGTCTTGTTTACTCCAGTCTAGTCCTTCAGGAGGGGGAGGATTAACCCCATCTCCCACCGAAGCAATTCTTCACCATGTCCTCCTTTGAAATCGAGGCATTCACCCTCCTCGCCCTCGCCCTCATCGCAATCGCAGTCCGCATCGCCGCGAGATGGACCGTCGCGGGCCCGAAGAATTTCCAGCTCGATGATTATCTCATGCCCTTGGCCGGGGTACGTCTCATATCCCTCTGTATTCTCCTTAGTCGCATTCGCACTCTCCCCTCCATAACTATCTCATCTCATCTCATCCCCCTGATCCCCTTCAACCCTCCCCCCAATCCTCAACTAACGGACATATGTATGCTACAGGTAGTCTACGGCCTCGAAACGGGCGCCGCCTACTGCGTCGGCGCCTGGTGGCGCGGGCTCGCGAATAACGCCATGACAGACGCCCAGCGCGCAGAACTCGACCCGCTCTCGCAAGAGTACGCATGGCGCGTGGGCGGATCTAAGACACAGGTTGTCGGTTGGTCGCTGTATACGACGCTTCTGTGGTTGCTTAAGGCGTGCATGGCCGTGTTTTATTCGAGGCTTACGTGGGTGACTCCTTCATACTGAATCCTTTTCTTTGAGATGGTTATTTTGGAATAAATGGATGGATGAGCTACGCATACGTTCACGTCCACGTTCACGTCCTATATACCCTTCCATCTAAGAGTGTACCTCGACTAACCGGTCTCTCCAATGGATACAGAGCCGGCCTAATAAACATGCACCTCCGCGTCAGAATCGCATACGCGCTTATCGGCGCCACATACATCGCCGTCATCTGCTCGATCCTCTTCGGCTGCCACCCGATCCATAAGAACTGGCAGATCAACCCGGACCCGGGGAATTACTGCCAGCCGGCCGTGTCCAAGATCGATGTCTATGTTACGGTTACCCTGAATGTGGCGACGGATATTTATTTGATTTCGATTCCGATGCCCGTATGTTCTCTTTCCTTCACGGGTTCTGCAGCTGGCAGCTGGTTGGCTAACAATGCTATGTATGATATGCGTAGATCCTTTTCAGAGCCCGCCTCCCCCTCCGCGAGAAACTCGAACTGCTCGTCCTCTTCTCCGGTGGAATTTTCGTCATGGCCGCTGGTATCCTCCGCTGCGTGCTCATCGTCACCGTACGTCGCCACCCCTCTCACATGCATCCTCTCCAGTTTTTTTACACATAATCTCATCCGATCCTCCCTAAAACGCAATGAAAGCGCTAACAGAGGACTGTCCAGGCCGGTGCAAACGGCGCCCAACAAGCCGGCTCCTGGGCCTGCCGCGAGACCTTCGTCGCAGTAATAATCGGCAACGCACCCATGATCTACCCTTTCATCCGCCGCCTCGCAAGACGCGCAGGACTCTACATAACGACAAGATCACGCACGCGCGCCTCAAGCCGCTCGCGCTCAAAGTCCCGGACTCGCTCCCGCTCGCGGAGCTACCCGCTCTCGGACGGCGAGGACTTCAAGGGACAGGGACAGGGACATGGGCGGAGTAAAGATGGTAGTCTGCTTTCGAAGAAGAGGCGCTTTCGGCATCCGCTTTCCCTTCCCGAGAGTCAGTGGCGGGATGATGAGGGGACGCTCACGGGGACGGGGACGGGGACGGCTACTTTGACGCGGGGTGGGAGTGTTGCTGGGAGTGGGGGGAGTGGAGGGAGTCGCGCGGGGGATGAGGTCGGCATTCTCGAGATGCACCCGTTGCCCTTGTCGCCTCTTTCGCCCGTGGCGAGGGATCGGAGTGGGAGTCAGAATGCAAACAGTGGCGGGGTGTTTACGGGGTATAAGGAGGACGGCGGCGGCGCCGAGGCGACGGTGACGAGTTTGAGTCGGGGCCGTGGGCGGAGCGCGAGTGATGATGACGATGAGGGGTTGGAGATGGGGATAAAGGTCGTGAGGGAGACGATTATTGAGAGGAGGTAGTATGTCCATCCAGTGGGATTATTATTGTGGTGTCTAGGTGGAGGAGGAAGGGCTGGTGGATTATTCCTTTCGTTGTACCTATTTTTATACCTCTTTTGCTGGGATTTCGGCTACTGCTACAGTATATTTTCTATGTCGAATATGGTTATCAGGTTATGTATATATGAGATTCTGCCTCTTACTTGGAATAATACAATGCAGTAAACATGAACAACAGGTCGTGCCCTTGAACACAGCACAGCAAAAACGCCGATGACCTCCTACCTCCCTTCTTGACCTGAGGGTTGAAGTCAAGCATCAGCACGCACACCGGAAATTGCAGCCAACACGTACAAACAGAGATATGATATCTGATTTGAGATTTGAAATCCGGAATTTGGAATCAAGTCCATACCTTTGCCCCACAACCCTTAAAATGAATGAATAAATGAGCGGTAGACACCCTGCTATAGCCTTCAAGTTGTACAAGGATCCGAACCTCAAAGAGACTTGGGACTTGGGTACCTACCTCCAGAGCCGTGTACATGTACCATGCAAGGGATATGTTACACCGTCGCACAACCCTCGGGGATGGAGCTTATCTCACCAAGCTATAATCGCCGAGTGGATCGCGCCTGGATGACCTGGACCGGATGACGTGGAGATTCAAGAAAGGAGAGAATTATTCCCCGAGATAGAGGAAAGCGGGGAGGGACAATGGGGATTTGGAATCGTCGTGCGAGGTTGAACCTAGGTACAAGTCTGGTTTGGACTAATTCCCCGGACACTATTTCCTAGCCTAGCTGCCTAGGTACGGAGGTACTTAGGTACTTCCAAGGTTAGGTACCTAGGCAGGTACCCCGTACTTCAGCCAGGTAGCATTGATCCCATCCCCGCCCGGTGTCCCGACAGGGGTACCCTAACTAGTTTGTATTCCAAACAAGGGTACCTAGGGCTTCTAGCGCCTTCTCCTGTCCGTTGCGCTGGGTCGCATCGCGTCGATTCTATTCTAATATGTTCTAATCGCGGCGATCTGATCGCGATGAAGGGGTTGCACGCCTGTTGTGTGCCATTCTTCGGGTAGCCACGCAGGATGCGATGATGACTTATGTCGTCAAGACGAGACTGCACTGCTACAGCCATTCTTCGAGATCCTTTGGCGGTGGGATATTGAGGATGCGAGAGGTGAGCTGAGGTGTGTGAGAACTGAGAATAACGACGGCATCTCCTGAACCATTGTATATGGACTCGGAATGTTGATGTTTAGCCTGGGAGTTGCCATGAGAATGCTTTCCTGAACTTGAAATGTTAATACATATGTGCAGTTGTTACTTTGAACAAGACATCAAAGTTGGGGCTTGCACTACGGCCCAGAAACCCCCTTTCTCTACAATTGCAGTAGAGCAGACATAAATTCCCAACAGAGTCCAAGAAACTGAAAACATGATCCTATCAATATATGGCTAACGGTTTGATTTTCTTACATCCCTAGAATATAGAATTTCGAGATCATGTGCATCTACTACTTGTCTGTTTGACTATCTACTTAGGGTGCCTCCAGTGCAGAACACACCCAAGGTTTCAGGAATCCAGAATCGAATATTACTGACTCACGGGCTCTGCAATAATAATACTGTTGCGCAGCTTCTAATCATGATCTTACTCCGCTGCCATTTGCCAAGACAATATTTAGGCTTGATACTGGCTTACCTTGAAGCATTGCTATGTCGACATTTAGTTCCGAGGCGGGGTTTCATGGAGTCTAGGGTGGGGGATGGATGATATGACAAGCATGGATAGTATCAAAGTTCCCTGTGTACAGCTGAGCGGAAGATGGGAAGATGGGACAGCTAAAGCTTAACGGAGCGTTTTTACTTCCATCTTAACTTCTACTGAAACCATTGAGTATTCTCGAAGAAAATATCTCTCCGTTTCCAGACTACTCTACGAGCAAAAGTTTCGCAGGTAGATCGATATGGTATATAGACCTTACTATACTTTTTGATTATAGCGCCAGCAAGAAGGCTTCATGGGTGCTGAAACGGAAGCGGACATGTACCAGGCTGTCTCGTTCCTTGTGAAGACTGATTGAGGGTAAAACAAGCTCATCATGCAAGTCACTCGGGGTTCCGCGAGCCTTAAATGCTGGATATGTGCTACGCTAGCTGCCTTGTTTTGCTATGGGATAGTCCTGTAATAGAGATTACGAGCGTCGAACTCATATAGAATATTTTGGCAACCGATTCAGGGTGCACGTTGGGGCCAGCCTGCACGCCTGGCAGAAGGGGGCTTGATGGGTGGGCGTTTGGTCGATGGATGATAGATGCAATCTGCATTTGTGTAAGAAGCAAGAATCTAGCTAGGAGTAGCAAGGCTGTTGCAGCGGGAAAAAAAACGAGAATACTAGCCATTGGACAGAAGCGAGATCCTGCCTGACAATTCCCTCTTAGGGTTGGGAAGCCTGTCGCTGAAGCGTGGCGATATCAGCGAGGGCGTCGACCTCACAGCCTGCAAGTTCTCGCAAACGATGCCAACAAAAGGTGAGATTTTCTTGGTAAGTAGAGAGGGATTTCGATAAGTCTGGTTTTCATTGTTTTGGACGGGAGAAGTGTACTTCATGGGAGCTCCCCACAGCCATAATATTGATATAGAGCCCATTGTAGTGTCCAAGAAGTGATCGCACTTGCAATGGCGGATGGAGATACCACTACAGGAAGCAGAGGAGCACACGTTTCCAGGGCGTGGCAACAATATGCAGGCTGACGGCGAGGCACCCTCGCTCTTGCCCAATGTTGATTTCAGCCTCATGAGCCTCGCGAACTGCTTCCCTATCTTCATCATCTCATCTCATCGATTCCCATCTCCCACCTTGTCATAACAACCGTGCCCGCTAAGTATCCGCCCATAATATCCTTCCGTAAAGGACTATCTCGATCGCGAACGATCCAGAATGGCCAGCGACAATGACGCGTACGCGAGGGCACCGAAGCGACGAAGGCACGGCAATGGAGATAGACTCACGCAGGAGCCAAAGCTGAAGCTGAAGTTTACCCATGGCGACTACACAGTCGGGTGGGTGTGTCCGCTGGAGGTAGAGCTCATCGCAGCGCTGGAGATGCTGGACGAAGAGCACGAACGGCTCCCCCAACAGCCCGCGGACCACAACGTCTATCACCTGGGCAGTATTGCCGGACACAGGATCGTCATTGCAGGACTGGCCCAGGCGGGAAACTGTGTCGCTGCAACTGTCGTTGCCCAGATGCGACTAACATTCCCCAACATCCGATTCGGCCTGTTAGTCGGAATTGGCGGCGGGGTCCCTGTGATGACGGAGGAGGGCATGCTTCGATTAGGGCATGTCGTGGTGAGCAAACCTGTCGGTCTTTATTCAGGTGTCATCCAGTATGACCGCGGAAAGGCTGAGGTGGGCAAGTTTGTCCGCACTGGCGCACTCGCGCCTCCACCACCGGTCCTTCTTGTGGCTGCACAGTCTCTCGCAGCTGAGCGAGCGCGTTCCCTGGATGACCCGCTGTTGGAGAATATCCGACGAATCGATACCGATCTACTTGGGCTTCGCCGTTATCGCTTTCCGGGTGCCCAGAATGATTTTCTCTTTCCAGCTTCCTATCCACACAGCCTCAGAGGAGCGTCGTGTGAGGAGTCCAAGTGCAGTCCCGAAAAGCGAATCACCAGGGATGAAACTCAAAGTCCACACATTGCAGTCCATCGCGGTACGATTGCATCGGCAGACCTCGTGCTGAAAGACGGCTCCAAGCGAGACCTGTTGGGGCAGGAATATGGGGTTCTATGCTTCGAGATGGAGGCCGCGGGTGCCTTGAGTGACTTTCCTTGCATGGTTATTCGCGGCATTTCGGACTACTGCGACTCACACAAGAATGATCAGTGGCATGGATTTGCTGCGGCAGCGGCTGCTGCGTATGCAAGGTAGCTATTCTTTCATATGCCGATAGATCAGGCTCAACGGTGCGTTTGCCTTGCTGCTCATTCCGTAGGGATCGCCATGACTAATACCCATAAGAAGTTCAGTGCCTACGGACAGCCCGGGCGTCAGGAGGATGGTTCAGAGAAGCGACGATCACGAGCGACAGGAAATTGCCGACTGGATCTCATCTACGAACTATGCCGCATTGCAAGCCGATTATCTGAAGCGAAGAGAGATCGGCACCAGCACCTGGCTGCTGGAGACGACCGAGTTCCGTGAATGGAAAGCGAAGAAAGGAGTGCTCTACTGCCCAGGGATACCAGGTGCTGGAAAGACAGTTTTCTCCGCCGTCATAATCGATCATCTTCAGGAGATCAAGGCTGCAGACGAGAGCATCGGCCTAGCGTACGTATTTTGCAATTACCGACAGCAACAAATCCAAAAGCTTGACGACCTACTTGCGAGTATACTGAGGCAGTTGGTCCAATCATTACCAGTTATTCCTGATGATCTACGAGCATTATACCAGGGGCGCCGGAATGATGGTTCAAAGCTGCACCATAACGATATGTGTCGCTTCATAGAGTCAGTGTGTCACGTCTACTCTCAGGTTTACCTCGTCGTTGATGCGCTGGACGAATGCCTTCAATCAGACCGCGACGGGGTGATCTCCTATCTCATTGACCTCCAGCAGCGTTGTAACCTGAGTCTCCTAACAACGTCAAGAGACATTCCAGAGATAACTGCTAGGTTTGAGTTATTCCCTGCCGTGGAGATCCGCGCCAGCGTCGTGGATGTGAGGCGGCTCGTCCTCGGTCACGGACACGAGGTTTCCAACTGCGTGCGGCGAAATGCCAACCTTTCGAAGCTAATCGTGGATGGGATTGTAAAGTCGGCCCGGGGGATGTATGTTTTGCGACCAGCCCCTATTTATTCCTGGATGATATCTTGACGAATCCGTAGGTTTCTCCTGGCGAAGCTGCATCTCGACTCTTTAAGGGGGAAGAGCTCCCCTCGGTCCGTGAAACTGGCACTTGGAAAGTTGCAGAATGGCTCGGATGCGTACGATTCTGCCTACCAGGAGGTCATGAAGCGCATTGAGGGCCAGACTGCGGATCAAGCGCATCTTGCAAAGCAACTACTGGCGTGGCTTACTTGTGCACTGCGCCCGCTCACTTTGACAGAACTGCAATACGCCCTTGATATTGTGATTGGAGAGACGTCATTCGACGACGAGAATCTTCCAGAGATCGAGGACATGATTTCAGCCTGTGCGGGCCTGGTGACATATCACGAAGCGAGCCATACAATAGCACTGGTCCATTACACGGCCCAGGAATACTTTGAGCGGGAGAAAGGATCATGCTTTCCTGACGCTCATAGTAATATATGCCACATTTGCGTGACGGTTCTCAACTACGATGTTTTCGAGTCTGATGCCTGTGGAACTACTGACGACTATCGCCAGAGAAAGCGACAGTATTCACTTTACGAATACGCGGCGAGGAACTGGGGCCACCATGCGAGGAGCCAGCCATTTGACCAACAGCTGATCATGAAGTTTCTTTCAAGCACACGAAAGGTAGCTGCTTGTGCGGAGGTCCTTCATCGCAGCGACAACATCTTCCCCGAGTTTTCCATGCGATGGGCCGTCGATTCTTGGCTGGAATTTTCTGGACGGGCCAGTGGGCTTCACCTGGCTGCCAAGTATGGCCTCGAAGATGAAATAAAGAGCCTGATTGGACTCGGCTTGGGCATCAAGGATTGCTTGCCAGAGCTTGGAACTCCCTTGTTGATGGCACTATGCAGCCGTCACGAAGCCACCCCGAGGCTTCTACTAGACAGCGGTGCTAGTCTCGATCACGTACCTGGATTTCAAACTACATATTTATGCATGGCGGCAATCATGGATCTTGATTCTGTGACTGATTTATTCCTGAAACGGGTTCTGGATCCTGGAATGGCTGATAAGCGAGGCCGCACCGCGCTCTGTTATGCTGCCGGACTAGGCCATGCCGCAACTCTCAGGGTGCTGCTAGATGCCTTTGAGGTGTCGAAAGCCCGGGACGAGACGGGGAAAACCTTTGTGACGGTTGATACGTGCAACAATCGTCAAGGGTTGGCTTGTTCCCCTTTTAAGGAGGCTGCTCTACCTGGCCAGGTGACTCTCCATGTAAGCTGTGCACACAACCTGGGCATGGCGTTTCACTATGCTGTAGAGAGGGGGAAGAAGGAAATAGTAGAGCTGTTACTCAAGCATGGCGTCAGTCCAGCGACTGCAGATGAGCAACGCCAAACGCCACTTTTCAAAGCCGTGTACCGCGGCCACCGAGCATTGGCCACACTAGTTGGCCCTCTTTTCTCCGATCTCAATCGATCGAATGCCAAGGATGGTGGGTGCAAAATCGCACCAGCGTGTGCAACATCGAGAGAGAAGCTTGTTGCCATGACAGCCTTTCTTGAGCCGGAAGCAGACCCGATCAGTCCCGGTGGCGTGCCCTCGTCGTTGTCAGTCGCAATAGAGCGCCGAAACTGGGAAATGGCCCAAGTATTGCTTGACAATGGAGCCAGAGTGTACGGCGAACAAAGCTGTGAGGTCCAACTATCGGCCAGCGAGCATGAAGCGGAGAGATTACCAGACACGACCAGCTCTCGACCGTCCTTCGCAGACTGCCGGCCAAGCTTGTTGCTATGGGCCACCAGAGAAAAGGATAGGTGGTGTATTGAGAATTTGTTGAATGAGAGTGTCGATGTCAACACTAGAGATCCGGTGACTGGGGACACCCCCCTCCTGTGTGCGGTTAGGAACTTCCCGCGGCCAGAGAAGTGTTACTTCAAACAGACAGAAAAGGTGGTAGCTGAGCTGCTCATCACAAGAGGCGCCGACATTAAGATCGCAAACCGCCAGGGTCGAACAGCGTTGTCAGAAGCTGCTGAACTCGGAGACCTTGAATTGGTCAGGCTCCTTGTCGAGAAGGGTGCAGATATGGCTTCGAGGGATATGTATGGTCAGACGCCACTTATTTATGCCCTCGAGAACAACCGTGAGGCTGTCACCACATTTCTCCTTGACAAAGACCCCAGTCTGTTCAACTGCCGGGACGATTTCGGCCGCAGCCCCCGTTTGCTTGCCGTAGAGCAGCAGAATAGACTGACAGCACCATTCTGGGAAAAGACAGGAAACGCCGCAGAGTATGCCGAGGTCCTAGCTACAGAAACAGAGGCAGTTGTCAACACGATCTGCTTGGCAGACCCTAGGCTCCTACAAGACAGAGGGGTCGGGTTATTTGCTTGGGCAGCGGTGAATGGCCACATGAATGTGATCAAGGTCTTGATCGCAAAAAGCATGACCCACCTTTGCAGGGACGAGGCAGGGCGGACACCGTTTCTCCTGGCTGTCCAGAACGGCCAGCCAGCCGTGATCCAACAGCTCCTGAACATGGACGTCGATCCCAACGTGCCAGACCCATCAGGCTATGCTCCGCTCTCGTGGGCTTTTGCTCGCGGCGACGAGCGCATTATCAGTCTTTTGCTGCTGAACCGCGCAGATCCAAACACGTTGATCAAATATATTACCCCTAAAGAGAAGAGAAAGAGAACATCTCCTGAAGATTTCGCACGCCATGGCTGTCTATGCCCGCCGTTATTCTGGGCCATTAGATGTCGGCTTGACGGTGTCGTTGGCCTCCTACTTCAACTGGGCGCCGATCCAAACGTCTCTCTCGAGGGCCTACGGCGTGACCCCTTTTACCCGCAAAAGACCAGTTCATTATCCCTGGCAGTCGAATCAAAGTGCCACAAATCTGTTTAGGTCTTGCTAGATCACGGTATTCGCAACGATCTTTGCCATATGAGCTTGATGCTCGCCATGAAGCTCGAAAGCGTGTCTCTCGCTGCTCCCAACATGCATGGTGGCATTAAACAGACTCTTTCAATGGGGCACGAGAGGACGCCACTTGTTAGGCTTATTACACAAAAGGGTATTCAGGGCAAGTGGCTGGTTGAAGAGTTCGGGGTCGCGCTTCTGTTCTGTGCAGCGCGTACTGGCCATGTCGATGTGGCGAAGAGTTTACTGGAGCAGGGTGTAGACGCCAACACATGCTCCCCAGAGGACATCCCTTGTATCCGTGAGAACTCTTTCCTGGTCGATGCGGAGCACGACACGCCATTACGTCTCGCAATCCGCGGTCACCACTTTGCAGTGATTGATCTCCTATTTCAACACGGCGCTGAGCTAGACCCCAATGGTGATGGCCCGGCCTTTCTTTTAAGGGCGATCGAAACAGATGATCTCGACTTAGTGAAATGCCTGCTCAGGAAGGGTGTCCCTGTAGAGCCGCAGGACTCCACGATGGGGCACCCGCTCCACAGAACCATACATCGCCCCAGGTTTATTAACGAAAGAATCGCCAAAGTCTTGCTAGAGCATGGGGCTAATCCAAATGCGACAGACAGCCTAGGCAGCAGCTTCCTGGCACTGGTCGCGGCGACGGGTGATCCTGGCATGATACAGCTCCTGCTGCAGCACGGCGCTCACGCGGACTCTGTGGACTGCCTTGGACGGACTCCCCTATTCGAAGCAGTCGTCGCACGCAGACTTTCCGCTGTTAAGGCCCTCTTGAAGACGGGAAACGTGAACACTCGTTCTCCAACCTGTGCTGGTCGGACTCCGGTTTCCGTTGCGTCTAACATGCATTCAACGAAGATTCTCCAGCTCCTCACTAGCTGGGAAGCCGGTGCTCATGTAGCTGGCGATGAAGATGACACAGACATAGACATAAAAGGCGATGGCGCAGATGCAGGCCATACCCCGGATGAATCCAGATACTGTGATACCTGTCATCAATCCCTACCCGGTGCGGAGCCCTACCTTGCGTGTCGGATCTGCAAACCTATGCATAGGCCTTTCGCCGTGGACAGTGGATTAGATATGTGCCTGGAGTGTGTTGCAGGTGGACTCGGCTGTTACGACAAGCTGCACACACTGGAAAAGAAAGTCCGCACCAATGGAGTGGATATTACAGTTGAGAGGGTGGTGGCATGGCGGCAGACAACATCGCCAGTTTGCCTTTCTACTGAGAGGTCAAAAACTTCCTGAAAGGGCGGACAATCCTCATCGAATCCTAGTACTTTCGTAGTCAGCTAAATTTGTGCTTAGTGCGCCTGGTCACTTCCTGCAAAGGAAGAAACCTGCCCTGTCCTGTCCAAGAGCCTGAGAGACAGGTTAAACACACGGGTAAAGGGCTCATCCCCGGGTCATCTACAGAAGATTACCATGGTCTCCTTCCATGTACCTTTTGCCGCTCTTTCTGGTTCTTGCGATTAGTATGCCACTAGAGTGCCTATCGTCGTCCCCTCGCCGCACTGGGTCGATATAAGGAAGGCCCTTTCTCCCCCATCCATCGGTAGCGTATGGCTGAACAGTAGTCATTCCCGGCGCTCTGCGCATGTATTAAGGACGTTTCATGGAATGGTGATGGCTTAAGCATAATCTAAGACCAAACATGTATTAGCTTCTTGCGCCTTTTGCTTGGAAAACAAAAAGAAAAGAACCAGCTGCTAACAACCAACCCTGCCCCATGTTGAAGATGATTAATTCCAGACAGCTTGAAAATGGCGAACAAGGATATCAAGATCGCATGCTACTGAATGGTCAAGGTGGATATACCCTGTTAAGAGTAAGACATGCTAACTTTCAGTAACGCCAACATGTCTGCTATGTCTGCTATGTCTGACTGAAGCGACAGTCTCAGGTCAGCAAGATAGAACACCCTATCCTAGTCAGGTTATACTGGATTAGCACGACAGAACATGAATAAATAGGTACTATGAAAGCCAAGTAAGCAACCAAGGGATGTTATACTTAAATGCTGTTAGCTGCGATATTATACATGCGAGACAAAACACGACTAAACATGTTTAAGTCAACTTATGGCTAATATATATCCTAATCCAACTCCATACGTAGCATTTTATAGCAAATAAAATTTGTTAACAAGAAAAGGAAAGTACACGATCAAGCCAACTAACCACGTAACATGACAGAGACATAACACACATCCCCAACCCAGCCTTACTAAGAAACCACAGAGACCTAAGGATGCCACGCCTCACAATAATCAAACTCGGTACCTCGAGTTTGACAGAACCCCAAGCAGCAGGGTTGGAATCATCTGAGTATGGTTGATATTTTTTAGATCAGGAGATATGTACGACACTGGACGACCTGTGGTGAGATGCGAACAGAAAAACGTCGGGTTGAGACGTACTTTCCGCGAAGACGCCGCCGTCAGCCTGGACGATGAGGCGGTTGTTGCTCGTGGAGGACACGTTCGTGCGATTGTGCGTTTCATTCGCGTATACAGCAAGTCCAGCAGTTCCCCTTTGTCACCAAAGTAAGCTATGGTCAATCGAGTTGGTTGATCGCGCGGGAGAGGGGGCGCAATTATTGCTAATGGGTAGTAGGAGGGAGGGAGCGTACATCGTATATCGGGTCCTATGCGTTGCAAGAGAATGTCATCTATCTTTGTCTCATGACCTAACATGGAAAAAGTACAGTATGGCCTCGGAGAAGATAAAAGGACACTGCCTGGGTTGAGTTGATTGATCGCCGCGCAACACAAGTCAGCGTCGGCGGACTAACGCTGGGGAGGGAGAGTGGCTGGTGGTTGATGTTGAGGTGACCTACCATGTTACTAGGGCAATCCGGGCTTTCGGCAAAGCATGCACGATAGCAGGTATCAGAGGCATCTACCACTTCTGGTTCCGTGCGGGGGACGGGAATGGAGGGCTTTGGCATTGCCATTGCTAAAGTCAAGGGGAACCAGGCCAAGGCGAGAATGGATCCGAGATGCATTTTGTTGGGAGGGGAGTTTAACGAACGGAAGATCAATGGAGCTGGGTGAGGTATTTATGGTAGAAGGTGGGTTTTTTTGGAGACTCTTGGAGCAGAACAGCCCTACTTATGTCTTTGCAGGCTGACCGAGAGCCGCACTCTCTGGATGAACTTGATGTTTGCTTACATCCCCTCAATTATTCAATGACAAGTAATTCCAAATTATTCGCTCTTGTAGAGGTCGTCTTTGCAAACTCCTGCAGTCCTACAGTGAACGAACTGCTGTAATACGACGACATCTGCAGTAATGACCCACGGATCTCGACTTCCTCTTTTGAGTTAGCGATGCCTGGCATTCTCACGTATCTCTCTCAGTCCCGGGCTCAGACATACAATGTATCAGACCTTCAACCTTCATATCCTTCCTTAGATCCCTCATTGTTAATCCCTTCAACTGCGGCGCAAAACCGATACAGATTCTTATATGATATCACATAAGCGTCCTGCGATGCATGTCAGCCGGATACTACACACAGTTGCTGGACGTTGGACGAGTTTCTGTGTTGGTCCCCATTCCACTAATTGGATTGTGAACCGGACTACGCTGATGTGAGACAGAGAGCCTCTCCTCCCTATCTTCTCCATCTTCCTAACATATGCCGCTTACTTGCCAGGAAACCTTACTTTCTCCACGGAAGATATACTGGTCGTTGCACTTGCATTTGCACTTAGACTTCCTGGCAGGTACTTGTCAAGTAGACTCTGGGCACAGGCCGGCTAGGCCAGAGTGACTTGTGTCCCGTGTCAGGTAGAATGGCCAACAACACCCCCCGTCTAAAAGGGACTTGGGGCCGAGATGGGAGTATCTGCCTGTCGGCAAGAAAGTAGTAGTACTTGCAGAGTGTGATGAGCAGATTGTGGCATGATCTCAGCCGCTAGCCGAAGTAGATAGATAGCGTGAGTGCCAGATGCACACTCTATGCAGAAATTCAAGAGCAAGGTCGCAAGATCGTCGAGCGCGGGCCTGATGGGTAGGCTATTCCATCTGGCAGCGCAGGCTTAACCTGCACAGGCTTCATTGTGGTGTCTCCGTGGAGGGTAGGGGTCACGTATGCTCTTTCCGTAACTCGACTACACTTATTGGAGAGAAGGAGCGACTGGCGTAGCTTCCATCTCTTATATTTGTGGACGGTATTGGTCACTCCTTCCCTTGGGTTTACCCTTTCTCCTTCCTCCTGTTTTGATTTCATGTTGTTTTCCCTGTTCTTTGCACGCCAACAGGTGATGAAGAAGAGCGGGCCTGTCGCGCATCGAGTTCCCTTCTCCACTACTAGTCTATGATCATCTTTACGTGCTATCGGACGACCAATCCAGCCAAACAAGATCCAGAAATACAAGGCATCATCTCAGAAGTGTCATCATTCTGGTAAATACTCGCACGCATATTGCATACCCAAAAACACTACTAACTAAAAAAAAGCAGCAGCATGATATTCTCCTTACAACCGCGCAAGACCCGCAAACTCGCCGGGAGCATGATAGGTGGGCACCTCCATCTTCAGCGCATCGCCGCTGTACCCCAGATCCTCAGCTACGAGCTCGGCACACTTCTCACCGATGAGGAGGGCAGTCTATAAACACCCATTAGCCTGCTGCTTCTGGTGTATGGATAGGCAAAGGGAAAGGGGAAATGGGAACGGAGGACTCACGCTAAAAGTATTGCAGCCCACGTTATCAGGGCAGATCGACAGATCGCACACCTTGAGCCCCTTGACACCGTAGACATTCAGGCGCTCGTCGAGGACGCCGCCCTGGGGTGCGATGTTACTACCCTCGCGGGGAGCCATGCTGCAGGTGCCGAGGGAGTGCCAGGTTGTTTCGACGTGGCGTTGCACTAGAAGATGAGTTAGTGTACAGCATTCAGTGAGGAAGATGGAAGTGAAGGTGGTGACGTACCCCACTTCTCAATATGCGCAATATCCTCCTTGCTATAGTCGAATGGGCTCCGCGACTCGAAGCGGTTCGAGTTGAGGTGCGCGGTGTTGACCTGCTTCCCTGGCTCGAGGGGTTCCGACCAGGAGCCTGTATCCACCATTAGCCTCCACGGGTATAAAGAAAAGAAGGTAAGCAGAAACATACCATGCTGAATCCCCGCGGTAAGATGATTCGGCCCCGCATACGCCTTGGTCGTGACGAGATCCATATCCTGCGCGCGGACGGGCGAGTTGTACGCGAAATGCGGGTGCATGTTGGTCACCTCGCCGGCGTACGAGCCCATGCGGCGCGCCGTCTCGCGGGACTTGATGTAGCCCCAGACCATGGCGGCCATGTCGCGCTTGTCGTTCATGAAGCCCGCGTCGAAGTCGGGGGTTGCGTAGGGGTCTGCGGAGGTGATGTGGGTTGAGCCGCGGGAGAAGGGGTATTCCTGTTTATGTTAGGACAGATATAAAGTTGATTAAAACAGAAAGAGGAGAAAGGAGACGGGAAAGGGAGACAAGAGAGGCATACCAGGAAGTGGAACATGGTGAAGAATTTGCCTGGGGGCATGAGCATGTGGTCGCCGAACCAGCTATACTCGTCAGCAAAACATCCTGAGAACCGTAGTAAACGGGGTCGTACCCCGAAATAACCGAATAGTGCATAACCGGCTTATCAGGCTTATTCTTGAAGTAAGTCTCCCACCCGTTCACAAACTCGGGCGTGGGCCACTTCTTCATCTCGTCGAGCTCCTCCCTCGTCGGTCTGATCTTGACCCCAGCATCGATCCCATTCGTCGCGAGCGGCCCTGTCCCCTTGAGATTCCACTCCTCAAACACCTTCTTCTGCACCTCCGGATCTCCCCTTACGAAATCATCGAAACTCTCCACATCCGGCTTCGCACGATACACCGAGAAAGTCAGGTAATGGTCCTGGAAATTCCTCCCGACACCAGGCAGATGCACAAGCGGCTTCACGCCCGCGGCGCGCAGTTTCTCGCTGTCGCCGATTCCAGAGCGCTGCAGGATGAGTGGCGAGGAGAGGGTTCCCCCGCTGACGATGATCTGCTTGCGGGCGCGGAAGATGCGGCGCTGTGGCTCTTTGCCGTCGACGGGTTTCGTGGGGACCGTCATGACGCCGACGGCGCGGCCGTCTTCGATGATCACCTTTTCGACCTTGGTGTTGCATTGCAGGTGCAGGTTTGAGTGCTTTGCGCGCGTGCTGTGGACGTATGCGTGTGCGGCGTCGCTGCGGCGGCCTACACATATCAGCCATGTCCCACATTTTAATATCCCTGGAGGTATGGAGGGAGGCATACCGGTATCACGATTAATCCACTTCAGCCAATGCTCAGCACCGTGCCTGTCACATATTAGCACATAACACCCAATCCCCTCACCGTCCTGCGAATACATACCCCGTCTTTAAATCCTGCAAATCATCCGTAGTGGGAATCCCCTGACTCTCAGCAGCGCGCAGGAAATCCTGCGCAATCGGATACGTATAGTTCCCAAAGGACACCTTGATGGGCCCGCTGAACCCGTGCAGATCCGGGTTGTTGCACGCGCGCTGGTACGTCTCGTGCTTGCGCATGAGCGGGATGAGCTCGTCGGTCGTCCAGCCTTTTGCTTGGAAGTCGTCGTAGTCGGAGGCTGAGGCGCGGGTGTACATCTGTTTTTGGGATTAGATTGGGGGGTTTAATTAAGAGAGAGAGGGGGTAAGCGTGCCATGAAGTTCACCGAGCTCCCACCACCGAGGATATTCGCGCAGGGGACGATTGCGCGTCGCCCGTCGAGGTGCTCGGAGGGCCGGGAATGGTAGAACGAGGCCGTCTTGGAGTCGAGCTTCATGTTCTGGGGGTAGATGCCTGGGCGGTAGACCCTGGCATAGACTGTCAGTATCGTACCGTAGGGTAGGGGCCACCAGGTAGTCGGGGGTGAGGTGCATACCATGGATTATTCAGATTATTCTCGCCAGCCTCAATGAGCAGCACAGAGAGGTTGTGGTCGAGATTCGCCAGGCGGCCGGCAGGCACACAGCCGGAGCTGCCGCCGCCGCAGATGATGATGTCGACTTCCTCGGGGATCGTCATGTTGCCGTCTCCGTCTAGGTAGCAAGCCCGAAGGAATTGTTCCTAGATGGTGATGGAGGGAAGATACAAGTAGATAAAGGGGAAGGTATGCTGCCTATTCTTATATTCCCCCCTCCTTCCCCGCTCGCAGCGAATAAACACCATATCCAATCTTGTCCAACTCCTCTTCTCTACCAATGCAACTGCCATCCATGCTAGATCAAAGCTCCTCCCCCGCACACGGGGTATAGAGCATCAAAGCCGGTGAATGGTGCCCGCACCCGCACCACGAATCTAGACTTCGCTCCAGATATCTGCCCACGTCTGACCCACGGATTCCCGGCCGTGCAGTGGTGTGAATGGAGGAAGATTGCGCGCCGAGAGGCTTATCGCAGCTGCTAAGGAAGCCCTAGCAGGGGTTATGCGGAGAGATGAGAGCTCTTGCGGAGGGAGAGGGCGAGCATGTAGGTGCGAAGTATCGGGGAGTCGCTGGTGATTCGACAATTGTTGGCGCTCGAAGGGGTTCCCCAAGGCTGATCCCCCGGTTTCTCCTCATCTGGGTATATCTCCAATTCCTGAGGGGGTCCGATGCGTGGAGGTCTGCTTATGTCTGCAGGTAGCTGCTTTTGAGACTACGATTTACTTCACTTGTGTGCTGACTGGGATGCCTTTATCGAATTATGACGTATCTCCGTTACCAGCCACCGTTGCGATACATTTCCCTCAATTGCCACTATCTAAGGCCACATTAAACGCCTAAACAACATGCATCTAAGCTCAAAATAGGAGATATCCGGCCCACAACCTGGACCACAGATCCTCAAGTGGAGATCCGGCCGAAAGTGCGGGGTTGCGCTATGATCATCCACGATGTACCGGATAAGCCCCGCTGGGATTATTCCGGTGTATTAATAGATCCAACTTATCCGAAAGGCTGATTGTCTTGACGGATGCGGTTGAGATATCTAGGTCCGCCAAAGTGACTAGAATTGAGCACCAATGCGCGGTGAATTACGATCAAGATATGCCGCGACGAAAGCACATCTTGCGAGCCAAGTCCAGCTATGTCCCATCCCCAAAAGGATAAATATCAGTCAACGCCTTCGTCCATCAATAACAGCACCACAGCCGGAAATGCGGGGTTAAGGTTGAACCAACGCGGGCCTAAAAGCGCCCCCGGCCGGAGACGTCGGGGCGCCCCACGCAACCGTGAACAGCCCACTCCACCAGCTGCATGATTCAGTTTCAGGCTTCCCCCCCTTCCCCAGAATACATAGTCTACGTCATGTAGCAGATGGGCAGCCACTGATGTCCTTCTTCGCACAACGGGATCAGACAACTAGCGCCGCCGAGCCAAAACCATATCCAATCGGTGCGCCCAAGGCAAGGTCAGAAAATCGGTACGTTGTGGGTAGCTGGTAGCTTGCGGGGAACTCCAGCTGCGCGGGCTAGCTCCCCTGACTCCCTGAGACTCGTAATGAATCAGGGAGGATCAGGACTAGTGCTGACCCCTACTTTTGAGACGAGTGATGCGCCTCTTCCATGCTATAGGTGGACAAATCCCCGTATCCCATCGAGGAAGCCTGGATTCGATAATCGCTGATGGACAGCGCCGTGTTTCGTGCTGTCCGAGCGGAGAGATGGCTGTGGTTGGATGCTTGCGTCCGCCGGAGGAAGAGGGGAAGCTTCGCGATGGGATGTCCTTTGTCTGTTCTATCCGGGCATCCGTCGTGCGGGGGATATCTCCAATTTGATGGACAGCGCTTCGCCCCTGTGGTTTTGTTTTGTTTTGGTTGGTTGGTGAGGAGGTCCAACGAAAGGTCTACTAAGCACAGCCCACGGGGTGATATACAGACGTCTCACGCAAGATACCTCAGTCTCCGCCACCTCCGATGTGAAGCTAGCCAACTTTGAATACACGACGGACGGACACACACTAAGGAGTTTGAAGCGAGTCTGACAGAATCACAAGAAGATTCAACCCATCCACTTTCAACGTCCGTCCAAGAAGTAAACTGAACTGATGCTTTATTCTCTAGTCCACTATCGCTTACATCGACTACGTAGAACCAAGGACATCAAAGGCACCTCCTCAAGTCCAACGCAGTGCGACACGAGTCCGTACGCGTACGTGCACATATAAGCCCACCTATATCTATATCGCCCAACCCCTCTCTATACCTCGCCGATCGGCGACCGAAGATGCGTTGAGTGTTCAACAAGACTCCTACCCATGCTGACTGAGGTATTTGGGTTCTGTAACAAACGCTGTACATCTAGGAAAATAAGTGCGAGGATCTGCTTGGTGGTTGAGGAGATGTACCGGGGACTGAGGTAAGAGATGGTTGATTCCATTCTCAACAATGGGAATTTCTATCGCGTCTGGAGCATGGTGGAGCTCCCTGACTTGGGAGGGAATGTCGCGCAGATGGACTCGAGACGCTTGTTTTGCTATTCGACAAGGATACACATTATGTGGTGGTCGATCAAGGGGCGTCCCTACCCGCCTTCCTTCCCTTCGATTCATCCCAGCTCGCCCTTTGCCAATCTTGACACAAGGTAGGAGAAACCGCCACTTTAATTACAACCTTTAACGTCTATGACCCAAGAGTCACGACGTACGGAGCCAATATCAGAGATTTCTGCCTTGAAAACGCCTGATAGTGTGCAAAGGCGCGGAGCGATGGCATAAAGAGCGGACTCGTGGCTACGGACCTGCCTCTGGCAGGGGGAGGTGGTTATAGAAAACCAGAGTCAAGTCACGTTGAGCCAAACAAGACCGGGCCTGCAATAGAAACACCCGGTATCCACGGAGCTGGGGGTTCATCGGATAAGAGAAGCGGAAACGAATCAACAGCTGTGACGCGATTGCTAGCTAACGGGGTATTTCCTGGTCTATAAGAACAATCTTGTTTAGGCCATACAGTCTTCCGGAACGCCCACAGCTTACTCAAGTCCCCCGGGTACACGGCAATCTGATATCGTACTAAGGGGACAGCGAAACCAACGTCGAAACGCATCTCGAGACTTAGTATGGTACTTCAACCGCGCCATACGACACGCCCTTGATCTGGGCCTCGAGAACTAAAGTGTCCGCTTTAGGTGTCGTAACGAAATCGAAGTGGAAATGGTAGTACTGCTCTTGCTTGGAGTTCTCTGGTGTACAGAAATGCTTGCGGGGGACGGCACTGAAGTCTGCTTCGAGGATGGCGATTATAAAATCAGCTTGACAAGCATCCTCAGAGCCACTATCGTTCTCGTCAGGGAGATCGCAATCGCAAGATATGAGGGGAATCCGGAAGACCAGGCTGTGGTCCAGTGGAACATCGCGAGACAATTCTCCGATCTTTGGGACGTTCTCCGTGAGGTTGTCACCCTTGCTCTTGGTCAGCTACTTCTCCATTTCGGATTAGATATGTGCAGGCTATTGTACATACCTTGCTGATGATCACCAGCTTTGCATCAGGGTTGTAGTAGCGCTCGGTGAGCTGGTCCCAATGGGCTATCCTCATGTCATCATCAACCTGTGCGTCAGGGCCGACGGTGGACTTGAGCCCATAGTTGCGTGGGGAGATCAGAGACATGGAGTCTTTCTCGAGTCCGCGATAGAGTGCGCGGCTGTTCCGGTTAGTTCCAGTGCTTACGCCAAGAGTTGATATTGAGCGTACCGTACAACTGCCGTCCATCTGGGATCCAGGTTAGTCAATCGTACGGAGATGGGGGCGACAAGCTTACGCATCTGGTGGTTGGATCAGCTTCAAATTGGGCATTCGCTTTTCGAGCGCGCTGAGGAGATATTTGGAAGATCCAAGTCCACCCACGAGGATGAGGGCCTATAGAGGTCAGCAAACACCTTCTGCATACAGCACGCTATAACCTACCTGGGGAAAGAGCCCATAATTAGCCAGATGACCCATCTGCCCGAGGACAAGTTCTTCAATGCCCTGGATAGCGGGCTCAAAGATGCCGTCAATCTCCGCTCTGTACTCGATTAGAACATCGGAAACTATCAAGATGGGGAACCGACGACATACTTGTGGAGCCAGAATGCCTGCTTGCCCGGCTCAAATGAGACTGCGGCAATGCGCTCAGCCCCCTCAATGGGCGGGGACCCAGCGAGAATCAGTCTGGGGGGGCCGTCGCCGCACTCGACGAACTGGACGTATTCGTTTTCAGGAAAGTCGTGGTCGTATTCCCCCGTGTACTTATGCTTTATCTCGTTCTGCCAATACGTTCTGAGAAGGCCTCTCGCATAGTCTCCTAGCTCTTGCCATCTTTTAGCGCCGAAAGAATCCCTAGCTTGGTCTTCGAAGCGCGTATCCAGCATCGTTGATCCGCACGTCTCGCCTAAGAGTCAGTCAGTGGTAGAACTAGGCAATATATCTCAGCGAGCATACTTTCAGGCGCCGTCAGCTCAGTCAATTGGAGAGGTTCGAGCTCATCGATCCGGTACGAGATGAGATCCTACATGGTCAGCGTCGCGAGAACCAACTCACCAACCCACCATGAGACTTACCACTGCCGAACCCCCCGCATCACACACGGTGACCACATCACCTTCCTGAAACAATCAGCAGAAGCATCGCAAACAGGACCACAGAGCAGAACACACCTCAATCCCATACTCCTCAAAATCCCGCGCAACACTCGCAACCGCAGCCTCTGCCTCCGTAACAAATAAGACGTCAGCGGGCGTAAGTCCCAATTTACGCGCGGCATCCCTGAGCTTGTCGCAGGTCTCCTCGCTCCACGCCGCAGGAACCGTGAAGACGGCCTTCAGCGCGTAGGGTCCGTAGTTGAATTTCACGGCCCACTCCGGAATGCAAGACATGACGGCGTAGTTCAAGTAGGTCCCGATCTCGTCGACAAGCTCCCGCCCGTGCTTGGACAGCAGCTGCACGGATTCGAGAGAGGGGCCGTGTGTCGTTGGGTCCTCCTCGTCGAGAAGAGCCTTGAGGCCGCGGAGGACTTCTGTGTTCCCCGGTTTGACGACGTAGCCCCACTGGTTGTCTTCGTTTGCGTGGAGCGACAAGGTAGAGGGGACTTTGGGGGAGGGTCCTATGAGATTTCAGTGGTGAGCTGGGTCTGAATGAGGAAGGCGCGGGTTGTGGCCGGGGGGATTCAAGTTACTGGTTCGAGGGTGACTGTCGGGTGCAAAGCCAGAGTCCGAGTCACTGTAAGACCCCCTGACCCAGTTTGGCTAGGAGGTCTTGACTGTGATCTGCTCATCGAGGCCCTGGGCAGCCCAGGCCACACTGGATCGTAAATATTAGCTTATGCGCCAAGCTATTAGATGGCTGTGAATAGATTTCATACCCTGTAAAGGTTTTGCCGAAGTCAACCGCGACGATAACTGTAGGGATGTCTGCCATAGTGACGGGTTGCAGCTTTGTTGAAAAGATGCAGATTGTCGAAATTTCCAGTGTGCGAAGTCAGAGATTTCGAACAGAAGAAAAAAAAGAGACGGTGGCGTGATGGATGCTCAAGGTTACGGCGAAGAATTCCCTCAAACTTAGTGACTGTATCCCGCGGAAACCTGTGCCGCACCACCGGAAGGGCCAAAGGAGTGTAATAAGAGGCCATGGCTCTCATTCAACGGAGGATGTTGGTTTATGAAGAGGCCCATCGAGCAAGGCGACGCTCCCAAGGTGGTCAGGGGCGCCTTTCCTGATAGTACCACCATCTGTTTTCGCCTGCTATTTTGTGTAGCAGAGCTTGATACCCTTGGCTTTCCGCCCTGGAATGTCTTCTGCGAAGCTCAGAGAGTGTTATCCAGACTAAGAGGACGCAGTCCACAAAGCGGTCTATTAACTAGACCAGCGATGACGGAGCAGTCCTCCTTCAAAAGTGCTTCAAATCCAAGAGGATTCTAGAAAGCTTACCAGGGTTGAAGCCCAATTTGGCGGCACGTGGCCTAAAAATTCGCAAGACACATCGTTCCCCTGCGTGTGGCGGATGATGAACTCCTCCGTGCCGATTAGCTCGACCAGGTACCTCGTGGCGAGATAGCGTCCGGCGTCCCGATGCGCGCTCTGCAGCGGCGGGCCGCGGATCCCGTCGTCGCGCATAGGCGTACTCAAGTAGCTTTGCCGCATTACTATCTGTAGCGTGATACAGCTGTAGTCCACCGGACCGTCTATGCGGCTGGAATACGGAATCCAGGAATGATTTGTCCGCGATGTTGACAACAGGAAGCTCAGCAACATCTAACCGCGGCGACGACGATTCATTCGGTAGCAAGACCTGGCGAGCCTGCAGTCCACTACTCACCATTGCAATGAGCAGTTCGTGATCCATACTCTTGCTCCGACCCTTCTCCTCGCCAACGACGACAATCGCCTTGTGCGCGGCGATCAGCATGCGCAGGTCGACGGGACTATCCCCGAATGCCCAGGTATACGCGCCGTGAACGCGCTGGGCTCGGGAAACAAGGTCACCTTTCACCGTTGGAGTGACGACGAATCCGTCATCAAGTCTGCTCCCACCGACGACCTTTACAACATCAGCGAGGCCAGCTTTCGCCACAATCTTTTCCCACACGCGGCGCAGTCCGCAGGTGACGATAACCGGACAGACATGGTTGTAATTCCCCGCCTGCCGCAGAAGCGAGGACATTTGCGGGTAGAGCTGTGTGCGCACAGCGACTTTCTCGCAGATCTCGTCGAATTCGTCGTCGTTCGTTACTTCCTCGTACGATAACATCCCTTGCTGGAATGCGGTGTACGAGTACTTCAGCGGGCTGCTGAACAGCTCGCGTAACGGGTCCTCCTTGCCTTTCGTTTCGTGGATGGTCTTCCAGAAGTCTGTACTGGCATCACTAACCGCCAGCGTCTTGTCGGCATCGAAGAAGAGGACGGTCTGCAACGCATCGTAGTTCGGAGCAAGGATCTTATCGAATCGTTCCTCCGCGACAGAGTTATTGTGGCTCTCGTTGTGGATGTGAAAGTCACGAATCAGGCTCGTGAGCTTAGACTCTAAATTCGGGTAGATGGTCGCGAAGAGGATACCATGTTCACGACATAGGCCACGCAATTCCTGGATCTCGGTCGCCTGCCAGCGGCGCAGATGCTCGATCGACACGTTTGATCGTTGCCGCTTTGTATCCTCAACCCGCTGCTTCGCCGTCACATCCACATCCACAGACGCATTCACATACAGGATATGTGTATACGTATCCAGATCCGCCCGCGTACAAACCCTCACCACCTCATCCGAGATCGTCTCTTCATCGTCCCAGAACATAAAATGTCCCGTGACAATCCCCGTCTTCCCGCTCTGACCGCACGTCGCCCTAATCCTGCCGATTGCAAGCGTGCGGATGCGGTTCTGCTCATGTATATCCAGCCTCTTGAACGCGGCGAGACCCCCGTCCGTCACGGCGTCGATTACATCGGAGCCTTCAAAGTATGCAAACTCTGTCTCACCGAGCGACTGTTTTAGTTTCGTCATGAGGTACGATTTGCCGCTGCTGGGGATGCCGTATAGGCCTATCACGCGGGGGATAGTTGAGGAAGCGGTTGCTGTGGTTGCGTTCGAGGGGGACGTGGTGTCGATGGGGTTGGGCGAGGTGGTTTCCATATTGAGAGCTGAATGCGAGGTACTGTTAGGGCTTAGGTGGAGGGGCTGGGTCGGGTTGAGGAGGTCAGGTCGGAAACTGGGTGCTGTGCAAGACGATGGCGAGTATAACGTAGAATGTCAAATGCGGCGGTTGAGTAGGAGTTCGGGTTATCTCTCGCGGAGCACGATGGTAGAATCTGTTCAAATTCTCAGCGACATAGGTCCTGTCGAAAGGTGAGGTACAGAAAAGATCCCAGCAGAGGGAGAGATGTGGAAGGCGTTGCGGCGTCAAACGAAGCTGCTCTGTTTGCCTAAACTGTCTAGCAAGCTTGCTCCTCTTCTCTTTGTCCACCCCGCGATGCTTGATATCTTTCCAGAAGTGGAGTCTATGGTGCAGTTGATTCTAAAATACAGGCGAATTGACAAACAACCACAGGCAGGCATGTTGCTTCGCCCTCAGGACAGCCATATCAACAGACGAATGCAGGCATATTACGAATTCGAGCTTCCAAACAGAACTACAGAAAAGATTCAATCAGAAGAACAATGTTCGGTTATCTCTGTATTAACCACGATAGATATATCGCAGTCCCCAAACCACCCAACCAACCGCAAAACCGCTTCACCTCACGGAAAAACAGGCAAAACCCACAGTAACCTCCTACAAACCCTCTTAAAGCCCTCGCTTTCAATCCCATGCCTCCCCGCAACCTCCTGTACTTTCCCCCCCTTCCTCGGATTCACAACCTCCCTCACACCCCTCCAATCGCGCTTCCCGACACAATACGCGGCAACACGATAGAACCCCCACCGCGAGGAAAACTTCCCCAGCATATAGAATTTCGCGAACCCATTGTACGTGCGCGACCACGGCGCCCGAAACTGAAGCGCGAACCCGTCGTGGCGCGCGCGTGATACCGTGAAGAGGATGTCGGCCGTTTCGCTGAGGCGCGTTAGGGGGGTTATTGCGCTGCGGCGTTCGGCGAGTTCTTCCAGCAGGCGGCTTCTGTGCCATGTGAGGTTGGTTTTGCGGGGGAGGGCGAGGAGGCTGTGCCATTTTTGGAGGATGGGAGTGGACATTTTGGGTTCTTATGGTTGGCTGTCATGTCAGTGTTCCTGGTCTGGGGATACTAGAAGATGGTTTGGCGTTCGCGTACCAGATGGTGCTTTCGAGGGTGTTTGGAGCGCCTCGGCGAATGCCTCGAGCGAGGGTGATCAGCCCTTATCCAGAAGGGAAGTTGCGGACTTTGGATTGGATGGTTGTTGACTTTCATGAAGAGGTTCAGGTTTGTTGATGGCTTCGCATAGTGAATGACTGTCTGCCTCAGGCCTCCAGTCCTTCTTGCCTTGCTGCCTCATCACCTGGCACGGTCTATCATCCCCCGGCGTTGACTTCAGGTGTCTCTTCCTACCAACCAAGACCAGGGAGCAAGCTGGAGTACTCTACACAGCTTTTTGGAAGCGACAACTTTGATACTGAAGTATTGAAAATTCCATGTCCTCGACAGCTGGACTGTGAGTATGCCTCCTCCGCCACTGGCGTTCTCGCTTAGCTAGTACGATAGATATAAACCCTAGAGAAAAGCTTCATGTGAGGGCTCAGTGATTAACCTAGCTAGTATCAGATTCAAATCTTCAACCCCTGTACTGTTGCTCTACAGACTTGACAGATGCAAGTTGCTCTGAGCCAGTGTCTTCTTTACAGCACAGGTCGTGCGTGTAGTTTTGGATATGTATACATATGATTATATATTGAAATTCATTGATTAACTGGCCTCAACCACAACATGTAGAGATTCTATCAGAATAGATCCCATCTATAGTCAATTCTAAATCACCATGTCCCTGTCAACGTGGGTTGAAGCAAGTCAGCCCTAAATTGCTATCGCCCACATAGGAGGTTTGAATAAAGGTTTGGGAAAAAATCACTTCCTGGCTGCTTAGGCAGAACAAAATCAGTCTGATGAATAGCCCTTATGGCGTAGTGGTAGCACATCTCACATCTATCCAAAAAAGTATATGAGAGTAATGACGTCAGAGGCATTTCCTTTCTTGTGCTGAAATCTGCCGCCCTCTACCGCCCTCGGGGCATCCACCGACCCAGTCATGACAGCTTCAACCTTGGAAAGCTGCGACTGAGAACACAAATCTCCCCAATTCGCCGTCAACCCTTGCTCTCCACGCCACTCCCCCCTCTTAACCAAGTCGCGCACACCGAACGAACCTAATTGCATCAAATATCTCCGGTCGGACCGCCTGCTCCCTCCCCAATTCCCCACGGAACATTCCCCGACGGCCCCAGCCTCCGGCAGTCGCAGCTCCCCGTCAGTCGATCTCGATCGATCCGCCCAAACCACACACAATGCGCACGCACGATGAGTTCATGCGGGATCTCGCAAGCAGCAGCACAACGCCGCAATTCGAATCCATGACCTCACCCCCAGACCCCGTGGACGAAGCAGACCTCCGCCGGAAAAAGACCCGCACCGTGCACCCGTCGCAAGCCATCTGCCGCGACTGGATGATCGTCTCGGGCAACTGCCACTACGCACGCGACGCGGCCTCGTTCACAACCTACACCCCCGCCCCACCGCACACGCTCATCAAATCCAACATCTTCAGCCCGCACGACGAGACGCTCGTCGCGGGCGTCGGCACCGTCCACCTCGCCATCCCGCGCGGGCGGAACGATCCCTCAACGCACACGCTCGTCCTCGAGGGCGTGCTACATATCCCCGGGGCGCTGTGCAATGGGTTCAACCCGCTGCTCGAGGGGAGCAGCATGAGTTGCCACGCGGAGTACTGGGAGGGCGCGGATCGGATGGGCAGGCCGATGTGGTTTGGGTTGCCGTTTGCGGGGATGGGGAGGCTGGTTCTTGCGGGGGGGATGGTGGGGGAGTCGGATTTGATTGAGGGGAGGGAGTATACGTTGAGTTTGTATGTCAGTCCTGAGGAGCGGAGGGTTATTATGGGGGTGTAGCCGGCCGATCCTCGTGGATGCTGTGGATGCGTGATGTGTACTATGTTGTATGATATGATGGGTCGGTCTGGTGGCATGGGTATGGAGTTAGGGCATTCTGGTGGTGTACAATACTGCAAGCAGCAAAAGTTGAATTTAGCCTGATGGGATCCATCTCATTACCACATGGCGTTACGAACGGGGCTCGTAGGCACTTGCCAGGCTTAATTTCCCGCTGCCCCTGCCACTGACTCGCAGTCTAGTTCTACTAATGCTGAGCAGATGGGCCCAGAACCTCGGTTAGCGACGCCTCCCTCAGCCATGGCAACTGGGCATCGAATGACTGCGACAGTGAAACTCCCCGCAGGAGGCCTGAAGCCAGTCCCAGACAACGGTGCTGACCGATTTAGTAGAAAACCCGGCGATTCCCTGTCCAACACGGGGATGAAACTGATCCCTTCTCGAAGGCTCCAATCCCAGCACTGGCCAAGCCTCCTTCCTCCCACTACTCCGGAAGGATCTTAGTCCTTGCCTCCTTGGTATGTAGTGCCCTAACTAACTCCAGAGCGACGGCTTCACGCGTGGACTCCAGAGTCCAGACAAGGCAGTCATCGACGCTTCTCCGCTTCACTCCACATTGGCACTGCTTGTTTGTCGCATTATCGCTGTTTCATGTCACGTCCCCGGATTCTTCCAAGTTGGAGACAGCATTGACAACAAGCAAGCACTCTTGACCTCCCTCACAGTCCACCGCCACCTCCAAGTCCGAGTCTTCGTCTCGCCAGCCTCGATCTCATCTCCCGCATAAGCACCAACAAAGTTCAGCCCCTGCATCGTGGCGTCTCGCCATACCCGTTTAGCGACGGAGAGGCGGCGAGGCGCTCAGGCACGAGGGCCCAAGTCCAGGCTTGTCTCCAACCGTGGAAGACTCGAGAGATTGGACCATCTCGTGCAGCCGGCCAGGCCCTGAAACCCCAGTACTCCGGCAGGATGCCCTCCTCCTCCGCTTCTCGCTCCGCATGCCATCAGACATCCCCCATCATCTCCCATCCTGGCTAGCAGTCGTACCCTAGTCCGGTTGCAGTCCGCCTTCATTTCATCACTCGTGTTTGACTTTTGCCGGAGATGGCCTGCCTGCCTGGCCTCCCTGCCTCAGCTGGTGTCCGCGCCGTCGCTCACTGCCTCTTTCGTCCTCCGTGAATCCTCACCGTTTACCCTATATATCCGGCGTCTCGTCTCCCATCCCGTCCCTTCGCGCCGCCCCTCCCGTTCCCTGATCGCTGATCTCGCTGTCCGGCCGTCCGTTTGTCAGCCCTGCTGCTATCAATTCGATTCATCTATTTCCTAGACGGATCCATCCTGGTTCGGGTCGGCTGGTAGATTGCGATCGCCATGGCCAAACCCACGCACGTCTTCGAGACAACCATATCCAGCGATGCGGATAAGCGCGTCTTTGGCGTTAGCAATGCGGCGCTGCATATCGCTACGCTGCAGGCGAAGCCGCGGCTTCTTACGAAGAGTATGGTGAAGGTAGAATACAATCTCTCTTCCACTGTCTAGCCTTCCAGCATATTGTTATTGTGGATGCGGTTGTAGTCATGTTGCGCATTCTAATGATCATGACAGCTCTACTGGTGCATCGCCGTCGCAATGCTCAACTCGTGCATCAACGGCTACGACGGCTCGCTCATGGGGTCTATCAACAGCTACAGGCAGTACCGCGAGTACTTTGGGTTCGATCTCGAGGAGGGAACCCCCACGACGGGGATCGTCTACGCTATATACACGATTGGGAATATCGTCGGGTCATTCTTTGCCGGGCCGTTTACTGATTTTCGAGGTACGTCCCTTGTCCCATCCCATCCCCTCCAATCCCCTATCCCTCCCTTCCCAGCTTACATATCGAATGTAGGCCGCCGCATGGGCATGGCAATCGGCGCCCTATGGATAATAATCGGGACGATCGTCCAAGCAACGTGCCAGAACCTCGGCGGGTTCATGGCGGGCCGATTCCTGCTCGGATTCGGCGTCGCGACGTCCGCCACCGCTGGGCCCGCGTACGTCTCCGAGATGGCGCACCCAGCGTACCGCGGCGTGATGACGGGATTGTATAATGTGATGTGGTTCGGTGGAGGAATCCCGGGCACGTTTATCCCCTGGCGCACGAGCATGATTGACGGGACGCAGTCTTGGCGGATTCCCGTTTGGTTGCAGATGGTGTTTTCGGGGTTGGTGCTGCTTTTGTGTTTTACGATTCCGGAGGTAACCACGCGATCCTCTTGTCTTGTTGTTGAGGTGCGACGGGCTAACGAGTGTGGTGTGTAGAGCCCCCGCTGGCTCATCTCCTGCGACAGACACGCAGAGGCGATCCGCGTGCTGGCCGATTACCACGGCGAGGGCGACCGCAACTCGCCGCTCGTGCAGCTCGAGTACCGCGAGATGGTCGAGGATATATCGAATGTGGGCGCTGATAAACGCTGGTGGGACTACCGCGAGCTCTTCAACAGCCGCGAGACGCGGTATCGATCTATGCTTGTTGTTTTCATGGGTAGCTCCCCCTTTCATTCCCCCATATACCATCGCGACATATATATACCCCTCCCTTCTCGCCTCGACATGCTAACAATGAGCTGTACAGCCTTCTTCGGCCAATGGTCCGGCAACGGCCCAGTCTCATACTACTACCCGCAAATGCTCTCAGGCGCCGGAATCTCCTCAAACAACACGCAACTCCTGCTCCAGGGCGTGCAAAACATCGTGCAATTCATCGGCGCCGTCTTCGGCGCCCTGATAACGGACCGACTCGGCCGACGCCCGCAACTGCTCATCTCAACGAGCATCATTGTGTTCCTCTTCGTCATCATCACCGCGCTGAATGCGACGAATGTTACGGTGAATGAGGACGCCGGGGGTGGTGTTGTGGCGAAGAGCGGCGTTACGGCGCGCGCGCAGATTGCGATGATTTTTATCTTTGGGTTTGTCTATTCGGCGGGCTGGACGCCCAATCAGGCTATGTATCCGGTTGAGTGTTTAAGGTATGAGAGTCGGGCGAAGGGGATGGCAATGAATAATGTATGTTGCTTACCCTCCTCCTCCTCCTCCTTCTCCTCCTTTCCCTCCCCCCTATCTTCTATCCAATACTAATATATCTCCGTGTGACGTCTAGTTCTTCATAAACATCGCCTCCTTCTACAACACCTTCGTCACAGGCATCGCATTCACGCGCACAGGCTGGAAATACTACTTCCTGTTCATCTTCTGGTGCACGTTCGAGGTCGCCATCATCTACTTCCTCTTCGTCGAGACCAGCAAGCGCACCCTCGAGGAGCTGACCGCCATCTTCCAGCAGCGACGCCCCGTCCAGGCCAGTCTGGATAAAGAGGAGATTTTTGTCTCGGGCGATGATATTGTTGAGATTCGGAGTTGGTAGGCTTAGCCTCTGGGTTCCTGGGTAGGGTAGGAGGAGGGGGCTCGCTCTTTTGGGGATTTTCTTTCTTTCTTTTTTTTTTTTTTTTTTCTTTCTTCTTCGGCCGGGTGGGTGAGGGGGGAGTATAAAGGGTAGGATTCAAGGTTAGGTGTCGGTCGTTCTTTTCTTGGGACAAAATACCCTTTTGCCTTTTTTTTATTTTTTTTATTTTTTTTCGTTTGTTTCATCTATAATGACTCCAACCAAGCTGTGAGGTGGTAGAAAATCCCTGGCTGGGAATGAAGCCCTACCTACATACTATATATCATTTTTCCATACCTAGGATAGATCCCCGTCCCCAGTCAGTGTCCACGATATGAACGTTCTTCATAGATATAGATTCAGGCTGTACACCAGCAACAGAGGAATAAACCTTTAGATTCTCTAAAGCTGCTAGAAATCTGACATTAGACCTATAGGGAGAAATATCACTCATATATGAATAGGTAAATACCCTACCGAGATTCCACTCCCGCCCGGTAGTAGGGTAGGACCCAGACTGAAGCTTTATAGAGAGTGCCATCCATATATGTAAACAAAGACCTATAGAGGATACCCTGGATCGGCCACACTAAGGGGTGGAGCGTCGATTGCAAGAACAAGAAACAGCGGGAATAGAATGACTGTCGAATTTTATTTTCAATATTAGCGTGTATAGAGTTTGATACAAGAATGGAAACCCCGTCGTTTCTTTCTGGAGCGTGGAGTAGGCAGGCCCTGGTAGGGAGCATCTTGTCTGTATCCAAGGGGCCAGGTGTAGAGTCCAGACTGTAGTTGGAGATCTGCTAAGAGCCCTGCGATGTCCTCGATTCGGGTCACTGCATCGACATAGAAAGTGCGGATAGCAATACATAAACGAGCTCAGGACCCATGAACCACGGATCCCACGCCTTGTTGGACGATGCATCTCTGTCGGCACTCTTTGCTCGTCTGTGGCTCGAGTTTAAGAACTGGTAATCTCCAAGTGGCCTATCAAAATTAACGTATGCAATCACAGGCAATCCTTCTCTGTCCGTTTATGGCTTAGTGGGATACATCAATGGTGGGAGAGCCAGGAAGTGGAAGATAAGGGGTGTGATCAGGCTAAATCTGGATAATTCCACAACAAGCCCCCCTGGAGACCCGAAGCAGAAGGCTCCCACGCACACCCATGCCAACTCAAACCCGAAAAACCACCTTCTCGCCCCCGCCATCCCTATACCCATCCAGAATCCCATTCACCACCGCAGCATCCAACCCCTCAACCCTCCTAAAAGCCAAAGGCCGCACGACCCTATCCCGAACCCACTCCATAACCCTCTCCCAAAACACCCCCGCAACCTCCGGATACAGCGCACTGAACCCAACCGTCATCCGATACTCATACCCCGCGGACTTAACCCCAATCTCAGCCTCCCCAAACCCGCCCTCCCGCACACGGTTCAGCGTAACCAGGCATCCCCGTTCCGTCCTCGACAACGCAGCAAGTCCGAGTTTATGCCCGGGCGCCAAATTGACTGCGTCAAGGACATGAACCAACTCGTCTCCAGTCACCGCGCGTATCTGAGCGAGGGTGTCCGCGTACCCACCGTGCCGGTCAATAACATGCGTGGCGCCCAGGCTCTTCAATTCCGCTTCGTTCCTCGCGGCTGCGGTCGTGACAATCCGCCCGAACCCGGCCATCCGCGCGAACTGGATCGCGAACCGGCCGCAGTTGGAGCCGCCGCCGACGATGAGGATGGATTTGTCGCGGAATTAGGATGGCACTGACGAAGGCACAGACACCGAAACATCTGGCATCGGCAGTCCCAATCCAACCCCCGCGGGCCCAAACAACGCGATAAACGACGCAATCGCACACACGGGGATCGTAACCGCCTTCTCATCACTCACACCCAGCGCACCATCAATTCTCGCCGCGAACCGTGCGTCCACGACGGTGTATTGCTGCAGGGCGCCGGCGTCATCTAGGACCTGGCCCGGGGAGAAATTCGCTTGCGCGACGACGCGGTCGCCGAGGGTGAACTTGCAAGGGGGAGTGTTGGTGACTCCCACTTCCTCACCCAGCGCGATGATTTCGCCGGCGAGCTCGTGGCCGAGGAATTGGTTGGGTTGGTTGAAGAAGAGACCTGCGTCGCGGGTTTTTTGGTCTGCGGGGTTTACTAGAAAGGGATGGATGGATGGATGAGTGAGTGAGATTTTTTTATGGAGATCCAAAAGAATGCATAAGTGTCAAGTTTAACTTACAGCTCGTGGTCGTCACGCGGAGCAGGAGTTCATTGGCCTTTGGCTGTGGGATGCGGCGGGTGATGGCGATGGCGGGCTTGCCCACCTCACTGACCACGATGGCTTTTTGCATGGCGAGTTTGGGATTTGGATAAGGACAGGACCGGGAATTTGTGCGCCGCAAAATGGGATTATATCCATGTAGCAGACAACGTGGATTTATACTTGGTACTGCTACTTTATACTCCTGGTTTCCGCCGGAGCTTGGCAGCGAATTGTGGGTCCATCTCTATACCCCCGAATGGCAAATATCTTATCGCCGACTATTGACGCCGGATTCTTTGCCTACCAAGCTGGATTTATGGGGCTGGCCACGTTGATCTGGCTCGAGGCTCGGAGATTCGTCAGCACCTGGTTCTACAGATGGTGGTCGCTCTGGCTTATCAAGCCAAGCGGTTGTGTTTGCCCTCCAGGATAAGAGTACAGGAATGGCGATTCGAACAAAATGGGGTTCGGCATGATGCTGTTGACGTGTTCTCATAGTGGGTGTGCTTGGTGAGAGTACGATATCAGGACGGCATTGTGTACACCACGATCTGAAACTCAGTCATGCTAGAGAGCCTATGTCCATTGGTGCCGTCTGCTGTATCCCTGCCTACCTCGAATCAACGCGCAAAGCACCCGCCAACGCGGCCTCGACATCGCGCAGCCGGAACCCAGGCGACCTCCCCAGAATCACCATTTTCTCCGCCAGTGCTGAAGATGTAAGTATCTTCCAGGGTGGGAAAACGAATGTACTTACTCTGCACGAAGGCATCGATGTCCAATGACATAGACACCCCTTCCCCCTGTTGAGACCCAGTAAGGACACACCTCTCCTCAAGAAACCCCACGACATCATTCGAATCCAGCCAAATCCCATCCAACCCCGCCAATTCCAGAAGTCTGTCCCGATCAGCAGACGCCACGTCCTCCCCTAACAGACTCGCCACGGTCCCGAGAACCCGCCTCGGGAGCCTCATCTTCTCGTTCCATACGCGCTTCCCCCCCTCAACACGCGGATAATGCGTCCCCGCGCCCCCGATACAATAGAAGGGTAACGCGGGGATATCGAGCCGATCATTCGCGCTCGAGCGCACAAGACATAGCAGATACTTGCCCATCTTCTCGCGGTACTTGACGCAGGGCACAAGGCGAAAGACGCGGTAGAATTCGCGCGGGTCGGCGCCTGCGTCGGTGAACAGGCGGTAGCTGTATTCTAGACAGTAGCGTTGGAGCGTGCGGAGGAGGGACGACTCGTTGTGGCTGTATGAGTATGTGTATGTATTTCTGGTTCCGGGGATTCGGAGCGGGCGCTCGATTCGATGTAAAGAGCTCGTTTTTCCACAACCCCGAAAGGGAGCGCTGGCCCTGGGGACGGTTCCCCCGTCGGCGACGGCCGCGGCACCTTGGAGAGGATTGACTATGTATCCAAACGGACCTGTATCTCTGGAACTCACATTCGTGGAAAGAACCATGGGGAGGATAAGCTCCCTAGAGGCCACCCCATCCCCTTCCCCTCTCTCCTTCTCGCCTATCGCTGTTGATGTCGCGGTCCCCGTCCCCGTCACCCGCCTCAACTGCGTAACCGTCTCCCGCAACTGATCAAACAACTGCGGATGCGTAACATGCAAATCCGACTCGATGGCCATATCGAAAAAGTCGGATAACGAATCCGACACCCGACTAATCGTCCCCTCGAGCTCCGCGACGCGGTACTCCATATGCCGATGTTGCAGGTCTTTCTTGTGCCGGTATGTGCGCTGCGCGTAGCGGATCTGGGCGCGGCGGTCCTATATGTACGTATCTATAAGTAGCAGCCTCAGAAACAGGATGAATGGGGTGGATTTACCATTCGCGTCGTATCCCCCGTCGGCGCCATCCTCGGCCTCCCGCGTTTCTTCGCGGCGTTGGTCTGCTCCCTCGCTGACGATAGGGCCTTTATCGCGCCGTGACGGTCCTGGGTACTAGTCGGGAGGAAGCAGCGCGCGGAGAGAGTCTGCGAGAGATTATCGGTCATACTTCCAGGTTATGTGTGCGTGTGAATTTGAATTAAGATAAGACTACGAGTACGAATAGATGTGAAGATGATGAGGGGGGTTGATCAGTTGATCAGAGCTGATATAGCAGGGGGGATCCTCGGCTCGGGCGATGATATTCTCATCATCCGGTGGAGCCTCGGTGAGGCGGATTCCACCAATCAGAGGGGCGCATCTATGCATCTGCAGGCATGGGCATCCTCCAACCTGTTCAGCCTAAACCCTTCCTTGCAGCGCTTGATGAGGTGGAGCTTCTGCTTCGAGCTCTTGCCATGGTTATTTCACCGGTCACCTCGTCCTCAACAGCTCGCTGCGGGAATTTCCCCTTTCGGAAAGCCCACTTGGTAGCCTGGAGACTGGAGGTTATGTATCGCTCGCTGCCACAGGGCAGTCCCATCTAAGCACCTGATGCCAGGCGGGTACACTAATACATAATGACCATTACTGTCGGTAAAGAAAGCGATAGAGGGCTCTCCGCAGGTTGTTTAGAATCACATTGAGAAAATAGTTCACTAGAACTGAACCTTAGACTCCCTACTCCGCGCGTTAGATTGATATATATAGTTCCAACACCCCGCAAGTTGCAACAAATAGCTTAATATAAACGCACGAGTCAAAGCTACTCGAACACCACACTGACTCGCCAAAGGCTCAATGGATCCACCCTCATTCGCGGCAACATAATCAGCCTTGCGATCGCCAGGGAGATCCGCAAAGTAGACATCCCGCCTGCCACGGTCATGTATCCGTTAGAACGAGCTTAGTTGGAGTTGGAATGAGATGAAATGAGGGTTGGGGTAGGTGAGGTGAGATTCGACGAAGAGGATCTCCATACCGTCGATCTCAGCAATGCGGACCTTGCTCCCGGGGACCCCGTTGACTCCCGTAAGAAGTCGTGGTATGCAATGATATTCCAGCACCCGGATTCAGGGCGTTTCAGGAAGGGACGCCGGGGTGCAGGTGGGTGGCCCCCATCGCACCTTCCTTTTCTACAGAAGTCGTCATGCCGGGAAGGCGCAACCGGGCTATTGGGGTAGAGGGGTCCTTCCTAACACAGAATTGGAAGGAACGTCCCAGTGACGACCGATCAGGGTGGGTAGCACCTTCCAATTACAGTTGACACAAGGGCACGCACAGATGAGCCTACTACTTGGTACACGATTAAAGTCCTGGTAGTATGTTAAATTTGAATTATGCAATTTGATACCAAGCCGAATGAACACCAGTACTAATCCCCCTCCACAAAACTCTTATACAAATCAGTTCGCACCGACTGTGACCCCCTCCTCGGACCCGTTCTCAGGAAGCACCTTATGCAACCACGCATGAATCGTCCTGGTCATCTCCTGAACCGCCCCGCTCTGACAATGGTACCCCGCCGTCCCATTGAACACATGCAGCGTAGCCCTCTCGCCCAACGCCTCACTAACAATCTGCGGCTGTCCGCGGAAGAACGTCTCGAACTCCGCGTCCCCGACGAAGACAGGCATGTCGATTTGATCCACCACGTCCCGGATGTGATACTCTTTACTCTGCGTGAAGAACTCGGAGGGAGATTGTGTCCGGAACGCCCAGAGGCCGTGGTCCAGTCCGAAGGCTGCGCCCGAGTCCATATCCCCGGATTCGCGGAACGCGTGGACGGTCGAGTCAAAGGCGGAGAAGTTGCCTTCCTCGTAGAGAGCCACCATATCTTCCGGGAGATGTCCCGCAAAGGCCGGATATGCATCCCAGACCCCGCCGATAAGTATCGCCGCCGCCAGCCTTGGCTCAAACGCCGCAGCGCGCGCAGCGAGGTACCCGCCAAACGAGTTCCCAATCAGCACAAGACGCTCCCTATCGACTACATCGTCCTTCTCGGCGAAGAGGTAGTCGACGACGGGATTCAGCGCGCTCTCCCAGTCCGGTATGAACCCGAGGTTCTGGTTGCGGAGGACGGTGGGTTGTCCTGGCCCCTCGTATGTTATACAGTTCCAGCCACGGGCGAGGGCGGGGGCAACGAAGTAGTGGTATGAGTCTTCCTGCGCGGCATCGAAGCCGTTGCCAATGATGAGGGTTGGTCGTTTCCCATCTTTGTGGGTGTATTGAGTCGAGGGTGACTCGTACCAGATTGCTTCGACGGTGAAGTTGAGATTCCCCCTCTCGCTTCTCGCGGGGAGTTGGATGCGCTGGCCGGGGATTGGGAGGGTCGCGATCGCCATGTCGAATGCGGCGGTCTGCTCTTCCCATAGGGTATCAATGAGCGGATTCTCCCAGTCCCCGTGGATATTCTCATCCGCGCGACGGAAGTAGTGCGAGGCCGAGAACCACGTGTCGCGCACGTTGACGGGGTCGAATGCGTTCTCTGGGTCCTCAGCCTGCGCTTTGGTCAGATCCGCGAGCTTGTACCATTCCTCGCTGTACGCGTCAAAGTCGCCTGGGATGAGGTTTTTCGCGACGCCGAGGACGGGCCCGATGTCTGCGCCGCCGGTCAGGGTGTTGCCGAGGGCGATAATCAGGTTGAAGTTAAAGTTCGAGTCGGGGCTCAACTCGAGGGTTGGGAGGCTGCTCGACGAATTGTTGGGTTCGTTGGTTGGTGAGTCGGTTTGGGCTGTTGGGTGGCTGGAGGCTAGGGCTGCCAACAGGGGGACGATGTAGGTCGGATGTTTCATCGCGGTATAGGATTCGAAGAATGTTTGTTGGTAAGTTTAGGGCTTGTTGGAGAATGCAATACGTGTGATAATACATCTTCTCTTGCTACGGCAGCTGCATCGTTACTTATACTTCGACTCTGCCCTCGGCGATATACGTTGGTCTAGGTACACCCATTTTGATCCTCGACCACAAAGCTCAAACATGCCAGATCGAGTGTACGCTTTGCGATGGAGTCTGCCTATATCTATGTGGATGACAACAACGCACCCGGGATGGCGGAAAGAGAACATGGCTCGCCCAACCGCAGGGACATGAACCCTGAAGCCGGTCTGAGTGCATCGTTTGCGATAGGTCTTGCTTATTGGTTGGAGTTGCAAGCCTCGCCGCATCCAATTCTGGTTCGATACGCCGCTGGACCCCTAATTCGTTCGGGATGCAGCAGCTAAACCCCATCTGAAGCTGCGAAGGGGTCACTAAACGTCGATCTCTCGCCAGAACAGCTCTTCCATGCGCCAAGCCGAGAATCGTCACCAGCCAAGCAACCGCATCGTCAGCCCAGGCACCAGCCATCGAAAACGCTCCAACCAGTAGTAGCATAGATGCAGAAATGCAGAGCCAAACCGCGGGGCCGGTACTCGGCTTCGATCATCGCGCAGGCACCTGCATAACCTGGATATAGCTGTCACATGATATCAGCGACGCTGGGCATCGTCATCACTAATTATAGCGCGAGATGGATGCCTGGACGGGCTCGCAGGAACGAAAATCGTCCACTAAATACCCCCACCCGCTCGCAAAACCACCGCTCCTTTCAGTATCATTTTGATTTTACCATACTACAATGGTCAATCGCGGACCCTCAGGCGCCTGCGTCACCTGCAAAAAACGCCGCGTGAAATGCGACGAGGCACGACCGCACTGTGGACCGTGTCGGCGCCTCGCGCTACACTGCGGAGGATACAAGGCGAAATTCGCGAATCTGAAATTCAAAGACGAGACAAAGAAAGTCTGCGCTAGAGTTGCTAAGCGGCAGGGCAGTGCGGAGACAGACCGGAGCCAAGATCACAGCCAAAGCGAGGGCCAGTGTCAGCATCTCGTCCTTCAACGACCCCTAACCGAGCCCGATGCGGCGGTGCCATTCTACATCCAGCTCTACGTGAGCGGGCGCGAGATGGACTCGGCGCGCGGGTTCTTTGAGATGCTCATCCCGATCTACAACGCGCAGACGCAGGACTCTGCACTCTCACTGGCCGTCTCCGCCGTCGCGTCGGGGATCCAGTCGCTCTGGCGGCATGGCAGCTTCCAATCACTCTCGTCCCCCGCGGAGAGGTATCATACTCGAGCAGTCAAATCGCTCCGAAGGGCGCTACAGGACCGCAACGAGTGGGGGAAACCGGCGACGATGCTCGCCGTCCTGGCGCTGCAATGGTATGAGAACATCGCTGCGGTCTATGGGATGAGGTCGGCGACGCGAATACACCATAACGGTGCCGTGTCTCTGCTCCCGTTTGTCGCGTCGACATATGCGGATGCGGATGCGGATGCGGAAAGAGATGACAAGGCCAGCGAATACGTTCGCAGATTCATCCTCCACGCCGAGGTCGCTTCAGCACTTCGCCAGGAAAGACCGTTGCGAGATATAGTCTACACGTGGATCGCAGGCAAGCGCTCGATATCCGCGCCAGATAATGAGAACCCCAGCGCAGCGCTCGACGCGCTCGGTGCGTCAGTCGCCGAGCTGCAGGCCCGGTACATGCAGCTATCCCGGTCCCAACCTCAAAGCCCGTCATCGGCCGCGCAGGACGCGAGAGATTGGATCGCCGAGGCGAAGCACATCGACAGACAGCTCGTGGCCTGGGCTGAGAATGTGCCGGACCATTGGCGGCCCGTGAAGCTGTTCAGCGGGATAGATGTCGACGTATCAATCCCGACGTACCAGTCCGTCTGCGAGATCTACCCATCCTGCCAGATCGGGGCAATCTGGAACCTGTACCGCGTGCAGCGCCTGTTATTGGCGAGAATCATCATTACCTCGCTAAGCACAATCTCAGACTCTACCCCGACGGTCTCGGGACTGACAACGGATGAGGAGGGGTGGATATCAGATGAGTTCGTGGAAAATCTGCACACGCTCCAAATGCTCGTCGACGAGATCTGCCACAGCGTGCCCTTTTATCTTGGAAACCGAACTCATACCTCGGGTCTTGCCGACTTTACTGATGAGGCAATCCTCCTTCCTAGCTGTCAACCACATGGACGCAGAAACAAAAGCCCAATTCCAACTCCCCCAAGTGGCTCTCCAAGCCCATTATCAAACGAACAGCTCAAACGCTCACTCATCGCGCAAGGACCCTGGCACCTAATGAGTCCGCTAAGCCGGATCCTGACGCTCTTCTCGGAGGAGCACGGTCCGCTCCCGGTGTCGCTTCTCAGACCGGGGCAGCATGGGTGGATACAGGGGCAGTTTTTGCGTGTTCTGGGTTTGTTGCGGATTTTTCCGGGTGGGATTGGGGATGATATTGTTCGAGAGTCGTGTATACAGGGGAATGTTGATGGCAGGGTTGAGGATCTGGCGCAGGCGGTTCGGAAGGGGGCGATTTTTATGAGTGGGCCGTAGACGAGATGGGCTGTATTAGTAATTTGGTAATGTACCCTCTGCTTCAGGTTAGAATTAGCGGCTTCACCTTACTACATCAAGGCACTGCCAAGCATGCTAACTGTTCACGCTATCAACCAATCAGAGGTAAAAACAAGGCTTATCTCCAGCTTCAAACAGAGCAACGAGATCTTGCCATCCATCTCCCAGCCGAGTCATCAGAAGCAGCCCGTCCGATCGGCTGACGCTGTTATCGTCATGAAGGACTCTTTGAAGAAAGGGATTGTCAGCACTATGTAGTGGCATCCACAATCCCAGCCCAAGTGGAGGTCGACCCTGAGGACTGCACCCAGCACTGATAACAACTCTACCCAACGCGCTGGCACTGATAAGACGGAATGGACCAATAATCAGACCCCCTTTCGCATGATATTGCGATCCAGAGATGGCGTGCCCCGTGCAGATCTGCACTGCGTCTCCCCAGGCTCCCCAGTGGATTGTCCGCAAGATAGTGATACCGCTGGAGTGGACGCGCTGGAGCCCGAGATCCCTGAGATCGAAGATGCCAGGGTTCATAGCTGCAAACGATCTTTCATCGTTTGAAATCGAATCAGGCTATATCGATAAAGATGGTCAGTCCAATCCTCATCACGTATATCAAGCACAAACATACCCGTACGCCTCGCGGCAGCCAACAACCTTAATCCCCCTCCCAAGGAAAAGGCGTCCAGTCACCTCAGGAGGCGCCAGCCATCCTCGCACAAGATATCCTCTGCATCACTTGGCCAGCCTATCGTCGCAAAAGAAAAGCTTCTCGTCGACAAGCTTTGCCTCGACGTAGAAGGCAGCAGAAAGCGGCTACGGCGCGAGAATGGCCACCGGTGTCCCGAAAAGCAGGCGGAGATCGTCGAATCTCAACGAATAGGTTCTCTCCAGCTCATATCGCGACGATCGTCGTTCAATGACTGCAGTATCATTCCCAGGATGAGTGAAGACGTCGATATCGAACCCGATCGAGAGGGCCAGTCTAGCGCTGGAGCTCGGGATCGGGAGACGCTTATCAGCCCCATTAGTCTTGGGATTGCTTTCTCCGCGGACGCCAGATAAGCACCACATCGACCCAGCACGCTCTGGGCCATCCGACGCCGGCCAGGAATTGGCTCCCCGATGCACCTGCCGCTGCGATTCGCTCCCCAGGTGCTGCTGATCTTGGCTGTGGTGCGATGTTGGCCGAGTTTATATTGACGATCCAGATAAGGGAGCCCTGTCCTCCGATTGGCTGGGGGGATCCCTATACACGCACGGAGAGGGATGTTATAAGACTGATGAGACTGCTCCGCGGGACTTTGATCATAGCTCGAAGGCATCATCAATCGCATCTCCGAGGAAATCAGCTCAACACAATGCTCACATCCATCGACGCCTACACGCCCGCGGAGGTGACGGAATTCGTCGCCCGCGCGGGCCTCATCAAGGGTACCATGCGCCTCGAAAAGGTCTTCTTCAGCGCAGTCTCTGCTGGGTGTCTCTTGGCGCTGGCCTGTGGGACAGTCCTCAGCACGAACAGCAGTCCGTGGTTCCAGGAGAATGCCCCCGGGTTGCTCCGCACGATCAGTGCGCTGGTCTTTCCGTATGGGTTGGCTATAATCATTCTCACTGGTGCTGATCTGTGTACTGGGTCGTTTATGGTATGTCTTCGGTTCGAAATGTGCTTGGTTATTGAGTGTTGAGTGGAGGATGCTAACTGGTGTACTTCTGTAGTTCACCACCGTCGCGGCCCTCAACCGCCAGCTCCCCTGGTACCGCATGCTCCTGCATTGGTTCGTCACCTTCTGGGGTAACCTCGCCGGCTCCCTCTTCGTCGTCGCCATCATCTTCGGCTGTACGTACCACACACCTGCTCCTCCTCCCTACACACCAGCATCCACCAAGCTAAGGACATACACTAACCATGACCCATCCCTCTAGACGGCGAAGTCTTCGCCGCCGACCCCTTCCGCTCCGCCGTAATCAGCAACGCAACCAAGAAACAAGTCACGCCCGACTTCCACCACATATTCCTCCGCGGCATCGGCTGCAACTGGCTCGTGTGTCTGGCGTGCTTCCTCGCGCTGCAGGGCCGCGACATGGCGTCCAAGATCATCGGCATCTGGCTGCCGATCTATGCTTTCGTTTCGCTCGGCTTCGACCACGTCGTTGCGAATATGACTTTCATCCCCATGGCTATTTGGCTTGAGGCGCCGGGGATCTCGGTGGGGTTGTATGTCTGGAAGGGGATTATCCCGACGTTGCTGGGGAATATTGTTGGGGGTGGGTTGTTTGTTGGTGAGTTTCTTAACATATACCCGGTTGCTTTTGTGTCTGGGGTTTTGCTAACGAGTGATGCGATGTAGGCACGTACTACTGGTACATGTACCTGTTGAAGAACGACCCGGTCACACTGACTGGTCTGCGGAAGAAGACCGAGGACAGCACCGAGGGGACCATCACGCCTCGCCAGGATGATATCGAAGCCTCTGCTGCGGGCGTGCTGCCGAACGGCTCGTCGGCGAAACTTGCTTAAACGTGATACCCAGATACTTAGACTATACCACACCGCGATAATATAATCATAATAGCTATTCCACCTCACCTCACCACACCACATCACACGGGCTCCCAAGGCCTCTCAACACCCATCCAACCCCACAATCCCCCCGTCAGCATACCACTTACATCTCCCCTTGACACGATCCCCATCTGTATCCACAAACCGCATCCCCCGAAACTCAATCCCGGAGCACGGATTCACCGCACTACAACTAATACTCGCCGAGTTACTACCCGACCCCAGAACCCCCGTATAATTCTCAAAGAGCACGTCCGAAATCGCCATCTTGCTCGTGCCCTTGTACGACCCGTTGTTCCCGTTATCCTGCGTGATGAGCATCCCGCGCGCCGAGCCCGTCACGTCGAAGTTGGTGAATGTGATGTGTCGCACGGAGCCCCAGCCGCCGCCGCGAGGCTTGTAATCGGATTCGTAGTTGTCTTGTGGGACGAGGTGGCCCATCCAGGTTTTTATGTATGTGCCGTACCGCGTGTTGAGGGTCTGCAGCAGATTAGTTCCTTCCTCCTTCCCACCCATCCGCGTAATCAAACAAAAGGGTCATTGAGAACGAGGTTAAGCCGGAATAATGCGGGGGGATAAAGGGAAAGAACATACCCGAACATTCTCAATAACCACATCCTCAACGCTCGAATCCTCCAGATACTGCGCCAAACTCCCAATCGCGACACCGTTGCCGCCGTTACACGTTACATTCGAGATATGCACCCCGTACGAACGCGGCTTGATCGCGATGCAGTCGTCGCCGCCCGTGAACGTGAACCCGTCCAGGCGGATGTTGCGGACGTCCATTGTGTCTATAATAGTCAGGTTAGCACGGTACATGCTTAGCCAGTGATAGTGCACGGGGAACGGGGAACGGGGAACGGGGAACGCAAGGAAGTAGATGGAGGGAGCCGCACCAAACCCATCGGTATTCTGCGCCCAATTCTGTCCCGCAGGCGCGGCAGTCTCGTTCACCGTCACGCGGATGTCGCGGAAGGTCATGTCCGTCCCGTTCATGATGTTGATCGACCAGAGCTGCGGCTGGTCGATGGCGAAGTTGGAGACTTGGACGTCGGAGACGTTCCAGAAGACGAAGGGCTGGACAACACACCAGTATTAGCTTTGCTCTCCTGGCATTCCATATCTAGGAAGTTGCATGTGGTACTGAGAAAGGTGGCCGGGGAATACCATTGGCCTCCCAACTTTCGTCACACCCTTCTCGTCTTCATACCAGACATCGCCATTGCCGTTGATCCCGCCGGTTCCATGCCCATTGATCGTGATCCCGCTACCGGAGAGGACGAATCCCGCAGCATGGTTCTGGAACTCAATCGGATACGAGTTCGCGCGCCAGTAGGTGAGGTTATCCGAGAACTGCATTCAATTAATTTGTCAGCTACTGCACCCACCCTTCCTCCCCATCTGTACGAAGAAACGAGATCACGAATACTAGGTAGGAGGTAGGATATACGAACCAACCAGGTACCCCTCCACTCAACCACCACATCACGCACATGCGGATTCAGCCTCTCAGCGATCCAGTACGTCTCGCCCTCCGGGAAAACGATTCGGCCGCCGTTGTTGCATTTCCGGAACGCGCGGAGGATGTTGGGGACGTCGTTCTTGTTATCACCGCGGGCTTTTACCACGCAGGTTTTGGGGTTTGACCGGGACCAGATATCGGAAGTAGTCGTGGGCGTTGCGGTTGAGATGCTTCCTAGCGTGAGGATGAGGGGGAGGAGTTTTGATAGGAAGTGCATGGCGATGAGAATCTGCCACAAAGCAGTCGATGTGATGTGCCGACTATCCCGGTCTTCGGGCGATCAGCGTCCTTAAATACATCGTTCTGTCCTCTGGGCTCGGTTCAACGGCAATGAAAAACACTCAAGTCGTCCTGGAGTATCTCCCAGCGAGCTGCGAACTCCTACTCAGAAGCCGAGACGGCATCTGCATGTGGAGACGACGTGTACAAGGACCGTGGATTTTCCGCCTGTTAGAATTCACCCGATCTGGATCTGCACCTGCAGAGTTGTCCCGATTCCCCGTGTTTCCCTTTCCCCGCGTTGGGGGTCTTCGACTTCTTTCGGCGACGTGTGCCGGGGTAGATGGGGCCGAATTGGGGTTTAGAGATCTTGAACATGTGTATCATTTCGGGTTGGTGTTGGTTATACTTATACATTAGTCTGTATATTGCCAAAATCCCAACCACGTGTATTTGCGGTTTTATATTTACAGTCGACAAGTAGTAAGGAGACGGGGAACTGGAGGCAAAGTACTTCGTCATTAAGCAAACACTGTGTACAGGGTCAAGTCAATCAAATCATCCAATATTCACCCGATTCTCACAATTCTGCACCAAAGGCTGTCCACGCTCGTCCTCCGCCATGTTGTGGTCAACCTCAACCTGAACCGAAAAGCCCCTGGAGGGCGCACAGCACAGCACAGCCTCAATCACTCGTAGAAACATAACTCCAAACCCTCCTCCACAGCGGCAAACTATAATAATGATCCAAAAACCGCTCATTCTCCTCACTCAGCGGCCGAAACCCGGTGACTAGATCAATCTCGTTCGCACGGCGGAACCGCGTGCGGAAAACCAGCTTATACCCAAGAACCACGGCCACGACCAGCGGGACCCCGAGGTACGTTGAGAAGAAGGCGTACGCGTCCAGCGGCGCCCCGTCGACGGGGTACAGGGACGCGGCGAAGAGACCGATCAGGATGAGCAGCGAGCACGCGCCCAGGAAGACGGGGCCGAGCGGCCAGAACATCGCGCGGTAGGCGTATTTCCCGGCCAGGATGGGGCTGTTCTGCGCGTGGACCGCGGCGTGGAAGCGGATGCTGCAGAGCGAGAGCACGACCCAGGCGAGCATGAAGATTGTCGAGGAGATGCTGGAGAACCTGTTCGATGTGACATGCACGGTAAGAAGCCATTGATCGGAAGAAGGCTCAGGTCTGGGCGACGTACCAGTTGAAAATCACCGCGCCGGTGCTGCTGCAGGTGACGTACGTGAACGCAATTGCAAACAGCCCAGTGACGAACAGAGCCCACGTCGGGCGCCCCCGGCCATCAACCTGCGCCAGTGGCTTGGGTAACTGCCCAGCGAGGGCCAGGTGCCGCATAACCCGGGAGGCAATGTACAGCGGCTCCAAGCCCCCTGTGGCACAGATGACAAGGAAGACGGCATTCAAAAGCTGCGGGATCACGTCAATCCCAGCGTCCTGGAGGGCGATCACCAATGGCGACGCGTTGATCCCCGAACCGCCGAGCAGGCGCGAGTCATTCTCTGGCACGAGCAGGGTAATGAAGATGACGATGAGCAGGAAGAAGAAGAACACGCGCACGCCGACGCTCTTGACAGCCCGGGGCATGCTGTACCGCGGGTTCCTGGCCTCGCCGCCCATGATCCCGACGTAGAGTTGGTCGCCGACGCCCCAGATGGCGTAGATGGCGCAGAGGCTGGTGCCCTTGACGTTGTGGAGGAAAGGAGGCAGCTCGCGCCAGTATTCGCCGTCGTGGACCTTCCCAGTCGGTCCAGCGCCTGCGATCATCGCGCAGCTTGTGCCGATAAAGATTAGCAGGGTGATGACTTTGATGACCGACGTGATGTATTGGACTTCGGCGAAGACGCGCACGGGGCAGGCGTGGATTCCGAATGTGATTACCAGGATGATGGTCACTTGGGCTCGGTCAGCGGCCAGCGGGGAGACTCCATGTTGAAGAAACGACTCACTCCACGCAGCAACCGGGACAGTATTTGTCCAGTATTGGACGATGACATTGAACGCGGCCCCCTCGGCAGCCAGGACCGTCGTCCAGGCCAGCCATTCCCCAAACCCGATCCCAAACGCGAGCGCGGGATCGACGAAGCGGTCCGCATAGTCAATCAGGCTTCCACTGACAGGAAAGACAACGGTCAGTTCCGTCAGTGCCTGCAGAGCCGCAACGACCTGGACAGACAATTAGAACCCTTCCCAAAGCAAGGGCGGATCCGGGCCATACATACCATAAGCATAACCATCGTGTACCCAATAACCATATTCCCCGGCCCAGCATTGCGGAGCGCTTTGCCGGTCGAGATGAATAGGCCCGAGCCGATGTTGCTGCCCAGCGTGACGATCTGGATGTGGCGCGAGCGGAACGAGCGTTTGTACTTGCCCATGTACACGTCGCCGCGCGTGTTGGCGTCTTGCTCATCCGCGTTGGCGGGGGACATGCTTCCCAGCTTTTCGGCATCATGAGGGGATGTGTTGGTGGCGGAGGGCTCGATCAGATCCGGGCTCTCCATCTTATGCTCCTTTGTAACTGAGCCGGGAGTGGCTATATTGTAAACGATGTAGGACGTTTGGAAGACGAAAACATGGGAGGTCAGAGGGTTGATATCATGGAGACCGGCTGTGAGTGTTCACCCACGAAGCTAACAGATACGACAAAGAACTAGCAGGATTTCTTAGACCGAGCCTGGCCCAAGACGGTGGGTGACCTTTGGCAAGTTACCCCGAACCCCCGCCGCATGTGCTTATCTCTGAGTTGGAGACTTGACCGGAACTGCCAGTCTAGCTACTACTTGCAGCCCAGCGTGCTTGCTTATGCTCGGCAATCCGGCTCTACCGTCGAGATAGAGATAGACAAGCGAATGGGTGGCTACGTCAGTACAAGCGTGACATCCCACTCTCGCACTACATCGGCCCACAGCTGGTCGGGCAGCTTCTGATCCTGCCTCCTCCAGACTTCACCGACCACCCGCTCAGCGACCTCGAGATTCCGCCCCCCGTACCGTCTCGCGACCGTCGCCCACCGAGATAGTTTGTCTCGCACAGGCGCCCCAACAGCCTCTGTCGCCACCATAAACCACGGCCACAACAGCGCAGGAGCATTGATCCCGGCCTGCGCTTTGGCTTCCTCCTGCGCGTTCAAGTGATCCGCTGCACTCTCGACGTAATGCTGCAGCACGATGCGGTTGATTGGGCGGATCCGGCGGAAGAACATCACGATCAGGGCGTCGTGCATGGCCTGCACGAGGTGTGATTTGATCCGCGGGTTGTATGGGGGCTGACTCTGGCTCTGACTCTGGTTCTGGTTCTGGCCCGGCGATTCCTCGTCGTCGCGTGGAACTCGCCAGTTACATATCTCGTCCTCGAGGCGCTGCCAGCGAGCTAAACATGAAAATCCCGTTGGTGATCTGGCCTCATGGCTGCCTGTATCACTTTCGATCTCCCCAGCGGCGACAGATGCTTGCGAGATGAGCGCGAGAAGTGAGCGGGGGACGCCGTATGTTCGGGCAAAGAACTGAGGATCGTCCGGGTCTTCAGGCCAACCGACGCCGGATGGAAAGAAGGCCGGTGGTGTCACTGGGCCCAGTGCCATAGGTGAACTGAGGCCAGGAAGAGGTGTATTCCCATCATAGTCCTGCAGCCGCCGCTGGCGGACCTGCGTGCTGCTGTAAATAACATGGAGGTAGGTGTAGATGTGGTGCAAGGTTGCGATCTTACCGGATCTGCACGCGGTGGTGCGCGGCAACATCCTGGAATTGATATTGATCATGCGTTCCGCGTGTTGCAGGTATGTATCAGCGCTCCTCAGCTTCCCGCTAGTCACGCTGATCGTCACCATACTCAATAGGCTCATCAGCAGCTCTTCGTAGACCTCCGGGTCGGTTAACGCCCAGCTTTGAGACCGCAGGCACGCATGGATCTGATCGGCGGCCATGCGTTGGAATACAGAGCCCTTCGCCAACCAGTAATTTCCGGTGTCCGGCCCCCCAGAGTCGAAATATATCGTTCCATCTCCCGGCAGCCTCGCGGCCGGAGAGATCTTGGAGTTCAAGTGATTCGCTGATACCGAGAGTAGGGCATAGAACAACGCCATCCGCGCGTGGTTCGTATCCCCAAACACAAGCAGATCGGCCATGGTGCTCATGGCACAGGGGAAATGAATCGTCCGCCACGGGGACTGAGGATTCGGGAAATGGCACATGTAATCGACCACTTGCGTGAAATAGTGCTCCAGCAGAAAGCGGCTTTCGGGGGGGATTTTGGAGATGTTTTTCATGTTGGACAGGGATCGTGGGATTCGCTCTACGGTATTTCTGCCTGATGATGACCCGGAAATGGTGGGGTCCAGTTCTTGGATATGGTCATCCGCCGAGAAGTCTTCAGGCGAGGGCTGATTCGAGTAGGATACTGTGAATAGGCTATACAAAGTTGCCTCGTTATGCTCCCATTCTTGTGGAGCGATTGGCCTCACATTATAGTCACCGTCTCCATGTTGACCTAGGGTCCTGTCGGGCGGTGGTTGTAGCAGAGGGCTGCTCAGTAGGGGCCACAGTTCATTGTTCGTGGCGTCTGGCCACAGCAGAGTGCCCTCTCCTATGCCTTCAAGCCAAGGCGTCAGGACCTCCCCCGCGACAGCTTGATCAGCTTGGTCCATTGGGTTAGGTCCAGCAGATATTGCTGAAGGACTCGGCTGACTCTGCGCGGACAGCACCCTCGAGGTTGGAGTGCCACCAGGGCTGTCTAGCAATCCGTCGTGAGCTCGATGTGCCAGTTCAGGCGAACGCAATGGGAAGGCACCAAACGGCCCAATTTCCACTGTGGAATGTGGCAAATAGGGGAGGTCGTCTGCTAGATGACCGAGGGTTTCAATTGCGCCATCGACATTCCTGCAGTGGTCACCGTGTAGGAAGACCTTTTGCGTTTCATTCACCATCTCCAGCCGTTCGCGATCTGCGAGCATGAAATCAATTACAGTGCAACGAACTACTCGCTTTCTAAGAGTCTACCTGTGTAAAGTGGCCGTCGGCGTGTCATAGGGTCAGATGGCGTCTTTCTCGCCCGTTTGGTAGGGCGCTTTGCCGTACTAGCTTCGTTTATTCGAGGGAGATCCGGGGTAGAATCGACCCACGACAGCTTGGGCGCGTAGCCTTGACAGTCGAGACCAAGCGCACTGCATCGCTGACACTCGGGACGCCGATCATCACACTTCAACTTCCGTTCGCGGCAGGTATAGCAGCCAGTCAATGTTCTCGTGCGCAGTTTGTCGGGTGCCGGGCGCAACATTGGAGACAAGCCTTTCCGTAGAGGAACAAGAATCAATCACGGTGGAAGAGCTGGAGGCTACATGACGATTCGATGCGGCAGTGAAGGCGCTGGGGAGACTGATAAGCGAGTGCGCCGAGCGGGGCGAGATGGGATTATCCCATATCAGGCATAGAGAGAGGCTCAGGTATCCGCACTCCAACTGCTGATAACCAAGGCTGGACCTTCCTCAGTTTGCGGCGGAAGACTAGCATGTTGACAGTGGTCGGCACTACAGATCCGACAGAGCTGTGGCTGCATCGGGCAAATACAAAAGAGCAATCATGTCCCTCGGCGTTATCAGCACTCCCCATACAGTAACCCTCATGCAAAGTGACAGGAACGCCCCTTCCCCCTCACGTCACACATGCCACAATCTTCAGTGTCCGAATCATCCATCTCGTCTTCTCGGTTTCTCCCAATCTAAGATATATACGACCATAGTAGTACTATATAGCTACTTTACAAGCTAGCTAAACATATAGCAAAGCGTCCAAGGAGACTAAACCGGTGGCTTACCACACTTTCAGAGTTACGTTTCTGGCCTCAGTAGCTATTGTTTTTACCATTAATTTCACAGGTCCTCATATTCTACTAGGAGTTGTAAGCTAGATCCCACATATAAGACCGATACTGGCTCCAGATGCTTGGCTTGATCTTACATCGACTAAACTTGTGGCCGTGCCGCTTTTTGTCGTAGTGAGGCGCCCGAGATAGGCTCACTTTTCCCTCCTTTTGGCAATTAGTCATGACTCTGCTGGATTATGCATCAAAATTCAAAAGGCAATTCCATACCATACTGTTGATTACCGTGTACATAAATCACTTGTCACTCCCTACACAGTTATTTATATACCTGGCGCTCCAGCCCCCACTGCACAACCCTCAAAGCCTCATAAACCCACCGCAAAACCGGCGTCGGCACATTCTTCTCCCTGGCAACCCTCAACGGCGCCCCGAGGATCGCCTCGATCTCCAAAACCCGCCCGCCCTCCAAATCAACCAACATGCTCGGCCGGAACCCACTTGTCTCTGGCGTGCCCCCCAGCACCTCCACCACCACCTCCTCCGACACCGCATCCCCGTACCCCGCCGCCGTCGCAATCGCCGCCATCTCGCGCATCGCGGGCTCCAGGAGCGTTGTTCTCCCGGGGCCGCGGAGGAGCGCGCCGACAGACACGCGCAGGAGCGTGCAGAGCGGGTTGAATGTCCCGTTCCAGAGGAGCTTGCGCCAGCGCGCACCCAGGCCGTGGGTGAGGATACACTCCGCGCCCGTGGTCGGGTGCGCGGCGGCGAGGCCCGCGCTGTAGAGGGTGACGAAGGTCTGGGCGGCGGCTCGCTGGGTTTCGCTGCATAGCGCTTGGGTGTTTGGGTCTGGGTCTGTGTGGTGGATGTAGGGCTCGATGCGCGAGACGTCCGGGTCCTCGTGGACGACGGCGTTGGGGCTCGTGCGATGCGAGCCGATCATGCTGGAGCTGGACATGACCGGGGTCGTTGGGAACGCGGCTGCGAAGGGCTCCTCGATGTCCAGGCCGTTTTGGATCAGCACGATGCTGGTTTTTTGCGGGGTGATGAGCCCGGGTAGGAGTGTGAGTAGGGAGGCTGTTGTGCTCGGGAGGGCTTTGGTTGTTATTACGATGAAGTCGTAGGGGGTGTCGGTGCGGGCAGCTGCGGAGAGCGAGGGGACCACTGTGGAGGGGATGAGAAAGAGGTCACTGCAGGTTCCATTCATGATTGATTGATTGATTGTTTGTTTGTGACGACGTACCGCGGTGTGGCTTCCAGCCGGTGACGTGGCCGTGATCGACCGAGTCAATGTCGAAGCCGTGCTCGTGGACTGCTGTATAGTTGGAACGCAGAACGGCCGTGACGCGCGCTCGCTGTGAGCTTTCCAGCACGTAGGCGGCGATTGTTCCCACGCCGCCGGCGCCGATAAGGCAGATATTGAACATGTTGCGGTGTAGCGATCGAGTAGAACGTTAATGCCAATGGGAATCACACCGACCTTCACTAGACGGGGGAGCTCGCGACTACATACTCTCCGATTATCAGTGGAGTATCAACGTTGGCGACGCCTCGAGCGGAGACGGGGCAGGTTACCCCGACGGAGCACGCTAAACGGCGTTGATAACAGCCACGAAGGATCGACCGACAACAGGCTTGGCTGCTTTTGGCAGGAGTAACAGTACAGCGAGGTTATCGGATAAAGTGTGGCTCTCCAGCCTATCAGAATGGTTCAACCTGTCCTGAATAGTAGTACTGGTCACGCTCCGTTGGGGTTCTGGGGCAAAGTGGCCGCAGGAGAGGGACCCTCGGGTTGGGCTGCCTACCTGGGCAGACTTATCCCATCTCATGCGATCTGGCTTGATTATTCGGGTTTGCAGTCGTCTGGATGGCTGGTGATGGTGGTATTCTGGGACAGTTTGTCCATCCGCCCTCGTGGAGATGCGATATATACACGCCATGCGGAATGATGCGAGTTTGAGCCCAGGGTTAGGAGAAAGCCACTTTCCATAGTTCTATCACTCCTTGATCGCGTGAACCGTTTCCCTCGTAGCGATGACATACCTACCGAAAAAAGTGGTTGGTGACTATGATGATTGCCGCTGGATGGACAGGAGCAGTGGTAGGACGTTGGGATCGTCGAGGAGGGCGGCACGCGGAGTCCATTCTGCTTTGTACTGGTTCGCAGAGTGATGCGCTGGTTGATATGCAGGGGCAGCTAGAAGCAAATTGCTGGACATTAACTTATATTCAGCTTGCACCATGGGAATACACAGGGTTAAACGGGATGCCTGTCGCGATGAACCTGGATGGAGGTTCGTCTGCCCGGTCCAGGTCCAGCTCGGGAGTCCAGGCTAACGCATGCTAGGGCTCTTCTTCGAGGCGAGCAGCGACGGCCAAGTCAAGATATACAACAAGTTCCCAGACTTCACGCACAAAGTGACGCCCCCTAATAGTCGGCGTGGCAGCGCGCCACGCTCTCACGCGTTGAGTCCTGACGATGCAATGCCCCAGCAGTCGGGTAACGCAATTTGGGTGTTCCTGGCCAAATCTCTTCCCACGTCCGCAGACCAGCCGTTCGTTGTGGAGAAGGTGTGCTGCTGCACTGACACTGCAGATGGGAACTAGCTGGTCGACACCCACATGGTGCATGCACGACGAGTACTGGCAACAGGGGACTTCGGGAATGCGTTTAAGAGGCTGCCCGTCATGGGCAAGTACATCGCCGGTCTGGTCGAGGGGAAATGACTCAATCCGGTATTGCAGCAGGCGTGAAAGTGGCGGCCAGGCCAGAAAGGCGCGCAGAAGACATTGGGAGGCGATGGCCGTACAGAGGACCTCAAAGACGTGGACGGCTGGAGGGCTGCCGAAGCCTTACACGAGTCTTATAGAGCTGCATGCAAACTGTGAACTACATGCAACAAAAGTAGTTTCTCTGCCGAAGGTTTGCCAAAACCACCCAGTTTAGTTATCAACGTCTGCTCGTCGGAGCGGGTTTAGGTCGTGAAGAAGTCACTCTTGCTTGTATAGCCTTTCAACGATAGTGGCGTGTTCCAGTAGGTATGTGTATATCAGGCCTAAGAATGGCTTTTCCACCCCCTGTTCCCCCGCGCCCATCCTGTCTAGGCTGGACTAAGCGATTGGCTGCCAACGTTCCAGGCCAGCGCCTGTGATTGGCGCACAGCGGGCAGGCACCTGCAGGTCAGCTCGGATCAGCTCGTCACGTCGCTCGCAGGCTCCTTCCCTCGCGGTCGCGAGCTCGCCCACACTCGCCCCTGCCGACGCCTGCTCGACGCGTTCCGACTCTCTGGAACATACGCGAATATCTCTGCTGCACGGCGGCACTCGGAGAAGCAGAAGAGCGCGAGGCCGACCGGCGCAGTACGAGCTCAATGGAGGTCGAAAGCGACGAGGACCAGCAGGCTACATTGCCTGACCCTCAAGTCACCTATTTCACGCATTTGACCCAGCAGACCGAGAATGCTGTTGAAGATGATGCGACCTGGGCCGCTGCAGATAAACAATGGTGGGCGCGGTACAAACGAGCCAGGGCATTCTACGACAACTCCCATGACACCCCGTTCAATCCGTCATGGAACACAAGCGGTTGGATTACCGCCACTGCCCAGTACAAACATTGGAAGATGTCCCTACGCAGCGTTCTCTGTATCAGTGGCTCCCCCGGGTCGGGAAAGTCGTACTTGCTCTGGCAAATGGCGAATAATCCCAAGGAAATCGCCAGCTCGCGCCCGCTGGGCGCACAGACTGCAGCTACCGCGCCAACAGAGCCCCTGGCCTTCTATTACTCCTCGACGACGGACTGGCCTGACGGTTCGGTGTCCACCATTCTGGAAGCGTTGCTGTTCAACACCCTGCAAGCGGATCCATCGCAACGCCGTGAGTTTGTTCCCCTGACCTCACCAATGGAGTACAGCCAGCCTGGCCCGGAACTATGCGATGCTATTGCAAGCGCCGTCGCCAAAGTTGCAAAGGGACGACGTGTTTTCTGGTTCGTCGACGGGCCCAACGAACCCCCTAGTCCAGTGCAGTCTGGGGGATCGACACAGTCGCTCTTCGCCTTCTTCGACACGTTGATGAGCCACGCTTCTGCAGCGTCTGTTCAGCTGCATATTTGCTACACGAAGCGAGACTATCCCGTGACTAAGCCGTCCAGCCTACTCACCACCGGTGGATGTTACTATTCTGAGCTTCGAATGGATGACCACAATACCACCGATATTGAAGGTTGCGTTTTCAGCACCTTGATGTCCCTCAACCCGCACCTGAAGCATGAAAAGCTGGTAGAGATGATGAATGAAATCCTGAACCGAGCGGGCACTGGCTTTCGAGCCGCTGTTGCCTATGCACAGTTGGGCATCGATAGTCGGCCTCCCCCGGGCCATGACGGAGCAATGCGCGCCTTGCCGCGAGATCTCAGTGCGATGTGGGGTTTCATCTTGGATCGGCTTGAACAATGTGGCCCCACCGTATACAAGAGGGTGCTGGCTTTGATCAGCTGCGTGATGGCCGCCCAAACACCCTTGACCCTCCGCGAGTTCAGCTTAGTCTGCGATTTTCCTCTCGGCGAGGATCCCGAGGGATACAGGTCGGTGTTCGTCATGCACACGTTTGGGCTACTAAAGCCTGTCCCGCGCATCCCTGGGGAGAGTCATCCCACCACTTACTGCGTTGCTCTCGTTCAGCCCTCGCTAGCGGCGTACCTACAGTGGGCAGAAGGCATCGGCCGTCCGGGGACCACCGCACTCTCGGGAGAGAGCCACCGCCAGTTTGCTGAGTGGGGAATCCAGCAGCTGGGATCCTGGAGTAGCTCGTATTTCGAAGATTGGTCGGCTTCGCTGCCACCCTACGCCGGTCCAGAGCTGTCGTCGGGTAATAAGACAACTCCCAGTTATCGAGGTGCCCTTCCACAAGGGCTTATGACTGCGCTCGAGTCTCCGATGGCGACATATACCTTGCGCTATTTGATGGTCCATGTCTCCCAACTTGAGGATAGTGGCCAGGTGGGACAGCTCTTCCAGGCCCTGAATCGCCCGTACGCTGGGAGCGGGGTTTGTCGTGAAGATGACTGCCTATTGGCCATGTGGTGCCACCTGCACAATTTCTTCACCGGCTCGTCGGTATACGGCCCAGGGGTGAGTAGCTGGCATATAGCGGTGCAATACGACATGTCCAAATACCTTATCGATACGCCGGACGCGTGGGACCTCAACCTGAGCACTCGGAACGGGCAGACCTTATTGCACTGGGCTGCCTACTATACCGCGCAACATTCCATGGATGTTCTCCTCAACCGGGCCCTTGAAAAGCAGGTAGAGGAATGGCCACAGCCCGGAATGGAAGATGAACTCGTGGTGGTAAACCGTGCCCATGGCCTCAACAGAACAACCGCCCTACATCTAGCAGCAAAGAAAGGTCATATGGGGATTGTAGAGTCCCTCCTGAAATATAATGGCTTGCTACGAAAAAGGCTCGACGAACTTCCGAGGATGGGGAGTAGGTCTGATCCGGGTGGCGTTTATTTGGCCATCGACGCCCCGTCTGCCAACGGACTCACCGCACTTTACTATGCTGTTATGTCGAGGACCCCAGCGATTGTGACTGTCTTGTTACGCCTGGGCGCCGATTGGCGTTGGCCGACTGTTGCTGGCGAGTCGCTGCTTGAATTTGCGATCCGAAAGACGTCGCACGAGTACCCGATGGATCCAAACGCCAAACAGATCGTGCGCATTCTACGCGCCGCATCCTTTGCAGACGTCGGACTCGCCTCGGGACTTGATCCCAGGACGGAGCCTGCAGATTCCCGCTTCCACGCCCGTGCTATCCGTTTTGTCGAGGGGGAGCAGCACATTACCGAGATGCCCATCGTGGAACTGCTCAATGACTACAGTCTACTTGGTGGTGCTGTGAAGGGTACCTGGATTCATCTGCCCGCCAACAATGTATGTACCTCATGCCTCCTGGACGCGCTGTGTGCTAATAGATAGTCCCTACAGATGGTCTGGGCCGAGGTATTTGCATGAAGAACGCCTTGTCGCCACGGGAGTTCGCATACTGACAGACTCTAGGCTCTTATACTGCATGTCTTCTCTCTCAAAGACACGCGCAACCCCACCGCCTCTCGAGACAGTATCATGCCGCGTAAACTGTGGACAGATCGCCATATCCGTGGCTCGGCAAGATCTTATATATCCTTTATGCGGCCAGGGTTTGGACGTCTCGCCATTCCATCGGGTCTCTATGACGTCTTTGACTGCATGGCCGTCTTCGTACGTCACCTTTGGCCTGCTACGGGGGAATGCAATGACCAAGTAATCTTATTTCAATTAGATGCCGTACCTGCACTGGGAGACCCAGGCGAGACAGTCCACGCTTGAAATGTTTGCGCTCTGCAAGTACCTGCTTGAGTTGAATGAACCCACCCTGCACAAAGTTTTGTCTCAGCTGGTATCGGAGAACCACGAGCTTCTCCATAACCCGAAGAACGACCCCCGCCTTGAGGGTGTTGGCTCTATAATACGGCAGTACCTCGACTCTGCAGATGATCCAAAGGTTGACCGGGGGGCCGTTTACCGGCTGCTTCAGGTGCGCTTGACTGGCCTCAAAAAAGGATTCGACCTTTGTGACCCGGATCTTTGTCTTCTTGATGCATACGCCTCGAACCAGGCAACGAGCCATCCTGTGCATCCCCGACGGACCTTGGATCAGTCCTTCTACTTCATGCTCGACAGCACCACGCGGCGGAACCAGGACCAAGTCGTAACGCGGTATGGTCGCGAGAGTGGGAGAAAACAGCCCGTTGTGTTGATGGTGGATCAGCTCTGGATCTGGCAGGTAGACGGTTTGTATACCTTTCACCTCCTCTGCCTACTTGCTGACCGGCTCCCCGTCAAAGACGTTGTCATATCCTGTTTCCCGCAACGTCGCGAACGGTCCTTCTACGACCCAGATCGATACGACACGACGGATGTGCTCGAGAATGTTATTTCCAGACTCAGCCAGCGCGTCCTCGATTTTACAGATCGACGGGACGTGTTGGAACTCGTCCTCTGCATTATCGACGAATGTATCGGCACGTGCTTTGATCCAATGAAGAACCTCGACAGCGATTTCAAGTTCCTGGACATGTTCAACAACTCGCTGAACCGCGTCGTGGGTCTACCTATCATTTGCACACTACAGTCGCGGTGCCAAGAGGCTTGTTACTGACCCCTTAACCTACCAAGGCCGACGAGGAAATGAGCTGCTACGAGCGGTTCGTCGATTCGCTCAAGGAACCCGGCGGCCAGCACGATCAGCTTCCGATCAACACCGAATTTCATCTCCTGCGCGAGATCAAGGACATTATCGAGGAGCTTCAGATGATGCGCCAGATCTTCGATAACCAGCAGGGTGTCTTAGCGGCCATGGCAGAGGAATGTCCCAACGAGGACTCTGGCGTTATCGCGCCCGTTGCCGATGCTGGCAAACGATACATCAACAAGATCGATCTGATGCTTGCGCAAGCGGAGAGGACTAATAACGCAGTACGTTTCTACATACTCCCAGTCCCGTCTGATCTTGCTGGAGTTATGGCTTATATTGAAATTTATCAAGATCAACAACTTGATGGACCTGAGACAGCGCCACGCCACCCTGTCAGAGGCACAGGCAACAGGCCGCCAGGGAAACACCATCATGGTGTTTACCGTCGTCACCATCGTATTCCTGCCGGCATCATTCATGGCGTCGTTCTTTGCGCTCCCTGTTGCGCAGTTCTCTCGCGACTCGGGCGGCGAGAATATGGACCTTACATATATCGTGCGATGGCTCCGTACGTCCGAACCCATACCCTACATCTAGGCGTTTATCCCATCCCGGTTAACCTCTTCGAATGAATCTAGTGGCCTTTACGATCCCCGTCGCAGCATTCTTCATATACAGCGCCTTTTACATAAACGAGGTGCTAGCCGTCGTGACGCGGCTTGTGCTGCGCACCAAAAGGGGAACGGTGCGGATGAAAATCCGTACATCCCACGCGTTTCTGGGTGTGAAAAACTGGGCTATCTCGCACTTCTCTAGATCTAGAAGTCTGCGTGTCATAGAAGACCCCCTGGACGATCCCGAGATCAGGCCTACTTCCGAGGCCACTGAGCCGGGGTTGAGGCTGAGGAGGAAGAAGAAGAGATTTCCATTTTGAGTAGTTAGGTGTCCGACTGGCAAGTGAATATAGTTGGTTGTTGCCTTCTTCGGACTGTCACAGGGAAGTCGACCTGCAGGACTGGGGATGGAGAGTACGGTGGACTACATATTGTGGCCCCTCCGCCACATCAGCTTTCTCCAAGCGCAATACGTGCAGGGATCCAGGACCTCATTTAGCAGTCACTTAGATCCGCATGCAGGTGATGATGGAATATCCTCAACCCCGAGCCATAACCCGCACGTAGATTGTTCCGCGTCCAAAGGAAAACGGTAGAGCACACTCAACAGCCGTGGCGCACAGCTAGCGATGCACCCCGCTCCTCCCAGCCCGGGGCTAGAAGCTTAGCATAAATGCTTAGCGGGACTCTGTGACGACTGAAGCAGGCAATGCCCAGCGGAACAACCACTTTTCGAGATGTATTTTTCCTGCAGGCTAAAGGAATCGCGGCAGTATTTACCCCGATGTCGATCTGCCCCCGATGTAGATCTGCAGTGGCTGAACTGAGTTTCAGCCTGTGGGGAGGCGCGGGAGATGTTACGTACGACGCAATTTACCTGCTACACACCTGATTGTGAGTGCCCAGTGTGGCCTGGAAAGAACAACTGGTTTGTTGGATATTGTTTTGAGTAAGACAGTGATTGCTCTTTCTGATTAAAGCCTAATTTCGTGTAAATGGCCCAGGCCTTTCGCCTGGGATCTGGATAAAGGGCAGGGAGGCATAGAAGGTGGTATGGAGTCAAGGAAGTCAGGCCGACAACGACATTAGCCGGTGTTTCACAAGTGCCCACGCAAGCTTTCCAGCCACTAAAGCTTGTCACCGGAGAGAAAAAGTTATAAATTAGGCCTGGGTGCAGGCTTCGAGTTGCTGATCCATCTACACACAATCGCAACATCACAACATCAACATCGCAACACCAGCCAAAATGGTCTCCTTTTCATCGCTCGTCGTTAGCTTCTCTGCCATCGCAGCCGTCGTTGCCCTGCCCGGTGACCTCTCCAAGCGTCAGGCCATCACCGCCAGCGAGACCGGAACAAACAACGGCTTCTACTACTCCTTCTGGACCAACGGCCAGGGCACCGCCTCCTACACGAACGGCGATGCCGGCGAGTACAGCGTGACTTGGTCCAACGAAGATGGCGGAGACTTTACCTGCGGAAAGGGCTGGAGCACAGGTAGTGCACAGTAAGTCCTCGACATCCATCCCCAGGACGCTGCTCTCGCCCAACTAACCCAAAACCCCCCAGGGACATCACCTACTCGGCCACCTTCAGCCCAAACGGCAACGCCTACCTAGCCGTGTACGGGTGGACGACCAGCCCGCTGGTCGAGTACTACATCCTCGAGAACTACGGCGACTACAACCCGGGCTCGAGCATGACGCACATGGGCACCGTGACCAGCGACGGCGCGACCTACGACATCTACGAGCACCAGCAGGTCGACCAGCCGTCCATCTCCGGCACCGCAACCTTCAACCAGTACTGGTCCATTCGCCAGAGCACGCGCTCCAGCGGGACGGTCACCACCGCGAACCATTTCGATGCCTGGGCGGCCCTTGGTTTGGAGTTGGGCACTCATGATTATCAGATTGTTTTGACCGAGGGGTATGAGAGTAGTGGGTCTTCTACTGTTACGGTTTCTGCGGGTGCGTTGGCTCTTTTTCTTTCTTCTTCCTCCTGCTCCTATTCTTCTTCTAGCAGTACACCACGAGTAGTGCGACGACCTCGTTGGATACCACTTGGACAATCACGGACATAAATTCATTCAGAGCATCATTGACTAACAGGGAGAGTACAGGTTCGAGCTAAGTAAGCTCCCCTCAAATACTCCGCAGAGCGTGGCCCGTGTGGTGGACTGGCTCCCTGCAAGGATTAGTGCGTTCCGGGGAAACTGCTCTATAGCTTTATAGTGCGGTTGATTGGGTCGCAGGTTGAAGGGAAGGATTATTCAGAGAGGATGCAAGTGTGTATTTTACTTCTAACTGATAAGGCCATAACAGTGTCTGGACATTGGCCTGGTTCCTGAAGCAATATTTATAGGTAACCTATAGGATTGCTATTAAATTTGGTGAGCGATGCTAACTAGAGCCTGGTCCTGCCTTGTAATGTGGAAGCTTTATGTACTCTAGAATAGATACGCCACGAGGAGCTGAACTCCTTCGGGCTTTGGAATGTTCTGTAGAAACCTTACCGCACTTAGTACCTATTAGAGAGAATCCGAGGACCGGGGACTGCCCTTCAGAGGTGGTGGTGTCAACAATCGCCCAAAGCATCCAGCCCGCACTCGACGCCATCCCATCCATATCGCCTGTCTATATGCCACAACCCAATACATACCGAGCATAGCTGTATCGTCGTGCATGTGGCATCTACATCTGAATTCGCTACCTCGTCCCCCCTCCAAACAAGCGCGATTAAAAGCCTCGAGCTATTATCTCCACCCTAGCCAGACTTGGACTCGAATTGAGATTTTCTCCCCGGCCGACTAGTGACCATCTAACAATGACATTCGTCGCCTACGGCCCCCATGTTTTGTACGGACGAAGGTCCTGGTGCTTTCGCTAAGCCTCCTAATTAGACATATCCAATATATAGCTAATACGTATATCTTAAACTTGGCTTGTATAGATGGAGATATAGATACACGTGAGGAATACGTGCTCCAGCCAAAGGAGAAGATGCTAGAGCTTGGGTATAATCGGAAAACAGCCCGGTGCCTAGAGTGGAACCTATTCCTGTATGCCTAGTTCAACTCCAGCCTGAGCTACAACTGTTGTACTACCCAGTCGCCCGCGGTGGAGGAAGTCCCCTAGCCCTAGCCGATGACATACCGTAATCTGCTGTCAATTTCCCCACCATATTTATGTCCAAGGTGGAGAAGGTCGATTGTTGTTGACCCCGACAACATTCGCTCGCAGTCATTTTGGTCCCCACGACAACACACGATACTCTCATGGGCCGGCAAGTGCCAGGAGGGCGAAGGCAGCGCCGCTCTGGACCTCGGAGTAGGAAGGGTACGTGCTTGCATTCCTAGCCTCAGAGTTAAGAGTGCCACCGGCTAACTGATCCAGGCTGGTGAGAGATATAATGGACAAACGTTATGAGCTCCGTTGTCACTAACGACTCATGCAGTATCACTTGTCGAGGAAGACCTTACCGCTGCGATGAAGCCCAGCCAATTTGCGGCAATTGTCGCAAGGCACGACTGCACTGCCGCCAACCAGATTTTGTTGCGTCGAAATGGAACGCTTTCGCGCCAGCTAATGGTGATCAATCGATCGACATCGACCCAGCCCGTGGGGCAGAATTTCCAGAGCCGTGCGCGAAATGAATTTGGAGGACAGGAGCCATCACAGGTGCTTGGAGATCACCAAGTACCGCCTCCTGCAGAGACAACCATAACGCCCGAAATCGCCCATCTCCTGCGCGTGTACGAGAACAGCATCGCAACATGGATGGACGTATTCGACGCAAACCTCACCTATCAACGCCGCCTACTCTGCATGGCCCCGTCCTCTCCTCTCCTCCTCAACACGATATGCGCCCTCGCAGCCCGGCAACTAAGCCTCATCACCTGCCCACGAACCTGGACACCAGTTGCGGAGCACTACTACAGCCTAGCCGTGCACCTCCTCGCCCGCCTCCTCAACGCATACCCCAGGGAAATGGACCTCGCGATCGTGGCGACAATCCTGCTAAGCAGCTACGAGCTCCTCGCATCCACGGGCGTCGACTACCAACGCCACTTCAAAGGCGCACATACAATTGTCGAGTCATTGAATGCGCAGAGATCGGAAAGTCGCTTGATTCGCGCGTCGTTTTGGATCTATGCACGCCATGAGATTGCGCAGGCGCTGAATCGCAACTCGCCGACGCTGCACGATCCGCGGTCATGGCCGAAAGCGAACCTCACGGAGGGTGAGATGGACGAAGATGCATTCTGCAATGATGTCTTGCGTCTGGCGGCTGAGACTGTTTGCGTGGCTTTTGTGGGGGGGGGCTGGGAGGCGGACGCAGCGGAAGAAGCGGGAAGTGTTGGCTCTCCGGGGGGGACTGAATAGCTGGCTGCGTTTGTGTCCACGGGAGTGGAAGGGTATCGAGTATGAAGAGCATGGGATCCCTCGGTACTGGTTTCCGAGACCTAACGCTGGTACAGTAGCTTCCCAAGCCCCCCTCCCCAGCTTTTCAAATCGCAGGCCTGACAGAAGACCACGTCCAGCCCCTGCACTAGTCTTCTATCATCTATTAATGCTGCTCCTCCGTCTTGAGCTCGACAACGTTCCAGAAGATCCAGAAAGGCAGACGGAGAATATGACAAGGGTATCGGCAAGAATTCTACACATCATTCCCAGACTCCAGCTCTGACCTCGATCCCAGGACCAAATCCACGCACACTCACGACAGATAATCCTGATCGCGTTGTCTAGCCTCCCCGACTCCGCAGTGGTTGTCGTCGTCCAGCCGCTCTGTTACGGTGAGTAATTGCACCCAGTAAATACCATACAACATGATATGATGTCCATGTGCTTACTAGCCCAGCGGTGAAATATGTCGCGGACACTAGATTGAGAGAGAGGGCTGTACTGCTGCTTGATGACGTCGAGAGACTGACGGGGTATCATACGAAGAGCAAGCTTGAGAGACAGCTCTCTCGCTGAGCGTTTCAGGGACAGAATAGATACTTCCTCACGGGTCTATGACCCTAGACCCATCTCTGGGACCACCGTGTCTTCGGCAGCCTCACAGCCATTGCCATCCTGGTAGCCACAAGAGATTATCAGTCTAACCAGCTAAAATGGACCACCACTTCTGTCCTTTTCAAGAGATCCAGGCCAATGCTAACAAGCCAAACTGTAAACCCCAGGCTCAGAAGTGCGACGGATACTTGATGTGTAGAATACTCTGCCGTATAACAGCCCTTTTTGAGTCCTGCGGTCTGAACCTACAGGTTGATGTCCTGTGGCAAACAATACACAGTATGCTGGGGCCCCAGCTTTGGTCGCACCTTGGTTTCATACCAAGCAGGGTCACACCTTCCACGTTTAAATGCACACAATTTCCTCACAGAGAAGCAGGAAGGAACAATGCGTCGCTATAGTTACCAACACGGCGCAGGTCGTGCCTTCCTTGGACGGCGTACACTCCAGTCCACCAATCTACAAGCTCCACGACAAGAATAAATCTCACTAGACATCGCACCCTCTCCTCCAAATCCTCACCGTCAACTCCAGGCCACAGTTTAAACGCCTCCTCATTCTTCAGTATCCAATCATCCGAAAGCAACCCAAAGTCATATCGGTACACAAGCGTAGCAATCAGAATCTGCTGCTCGATCATGGCGATATTCCGCCCAATACAGGCACGCCCGCCCGCGCTAAAGGGTATGAATGCCTCGCGCATCTTGGCGATATTCTGATTCTCGATCCAGCGCTCGGGTATGAATTCTTCTGGTTCGGGAAATAGATCCGGGTCTCGATGCACGACGTATGCGGGGACCGAGGCGCCGACGTTTCCCGGGATGAATGTGCCCATGATGTATGTTCCACTGGGTGGTGTTACGCGCTCGAGACCGCGGGGGAGGGGTGGAGAGAGGCGGAGGGATTCCTCGATGCAGGCTTTGAGGTAGGGGAGGTTTTTCACTTTGGCGTAGGGGGCGACTTGTTCTCCGGCTAGGGCTTCTGAGACTTCTTCCCGTAGTTTTGCGAGAATTGCTGGGTTTCTGATTAGATAGTAGAGTAGGTGGGTCAAGGCAATTGCCGTCGTTTCGGACCCGGCGTCGACTAGAGAAGCTCGCATTAGGATAGTGTCATGGTGTCTCTGCTCCGGGAGAGTGTCTTACGTAGAATGTTCGTTTCAGCCGTGATTTCAGCCAAATCCAGGTCTCGAGCCTTGCCCGCTTTATCCCTGATTAGGCAGCTGAGAAAATCGTCAATTTCTTCACCATCCTCATATCTCTGCAAGCGCTTGTGGGCCAGATGGCTCACGATTTCGCCGACTTTGCGTCCACAATCCCATTGTGCGCGGCAGGACGATGAGAGGAAGGTAGAAACTCTTTTCAAAATGTGGTACCAGTCCAGAGTACCGATGATTCTCGACTTCACACGGGCTTCCTCGTGCATGTCCGAGATAAATCGATGTGCGAGTGCCTCTCCTTGCGGACCAGGAATCTCAACCACGTCCGACCCGGCCTCGATCATACCGAGCTTCTCACTCAACGCGATATCCGCGATTGCATCGACTGTAAAGAGGTTGAACCAGTACCTGACATCGACGAGACCATCTCTCAATTGACCTAACCGACCTTTACATATCGGAGAAAGCGCCCTCTTATCAAACTGCACCAGCAACTTCGCAACCTTATCCGCAATCTTAAACTCCCACGCCTCCAAATTCCTCGTAGAAAACGCATGCGAAAGCATCCGCCTCTTGCGCGTATCTTCCTCCCGATCAATAACGTTAAGAATATTCAAGTGTCCCTCGCCGTTCTGGAGCTTGTATATCTCGTGCTTCTGGCAGGACGAGCCGAAGCCGTAGATGTCTTGATTGCTGTGATGTCTCGGAAGGACAGCATATTCGGTGCGACGCGGATGATGGGGTGTTTTTGGTGCTGGATGTATAGGTCTTTTGTGCGGAATTTGCGAAGGCGTTCGCGGATTGAAGCGAGGTTTGTGAGTCCTGATAGGGGGTTTAGGGGTGGGTATTTCGGAGGTTCTTGTTGTCGTAGAAGTATACGATGAAGGGTCTTAAGGCAGCTAAGAGGAGCACAGCAATGAACAGCGTAACTAGTGCCATTGTATAGACGCGTGGTCGATAGAAATGCTTGAGAGAGTATGGGGTGAATCCAGCGATGGGCATCAGGCGTTGAACAATCGAGAGACACTACAACAATGCGACCTTCTTTTATATCTTTTGCTTTCAATTCCAGCTGGCTGTCCGAGACGATGGTTGTCTACTCCAAAAAGCTGGTTACAATGAATGCGCTTGCATAGTTCAGCCCTGTTAGTATTACCCGATTAGGAATATTAAACGCAGTACCTGGATCTTGGTGAAGTTACACCACGCAATCTGTAGCGCGCAAATCACAGGTAAAAGTAGTCCCCGCTGGCCCTCCATATTGCACAGAGCATGCATCCACCCTCCTGCCAACAATAGTCTGCTGACACCAATGCAGTGTATGGCTCCACAGGACGGACTGCAGATTAGTTCTTACTGGGCTTGTGATGAAAGGATCCCCGCATGTCGAGTCAATTCGCCGTCTAGTCTACGCCTGCACCTAGTTGGCTTTTCCTATCTCCCGTGTATTTTCCGGCAAGGGGTATAAGAGCCGGCACTATATGACTCGGAACTTCGAGCTACAGGGTGGATTAATCATGCATGGCAATGGCATTAATGTTAACTGGATATTGCTTAGACACGGACCTTATATATGCGACTTGAACTGGACCTATGATAGTGTAAACCATGTGTACTTGGAAGGACCTACTTTGCAGCCTGCAGGTGTACAGGCGTTCTTTCCTATTCTATTTTAGGAAGGACCCCCCCCCTTTAGTCACACCTCTCCCTCGTCCGAGCCATGAATACAAAAAGGAAGGCGCGATGTGAACAATCGTTCCTGCCACTTTTAGGAAACTACACGCGCGTCCCGGCAGGCCGTGCCTTCCCGGTTAATATGGGAGACGCTGCGCGACAATTACTAGTCTCTAGTAGTACCTGGTTTGAACTTGCACAGGCATCGATCCCCACCGTCCGCAGGGCCTACCGATATAATACACACCCAGTTCCCTACCCACGTGCCATAAATTCTGGAAACCCTCTCGCCTCTTCAAACCCATCTCCTCGCACGGAACTGGCGGCATGGTACCCCGTTACCAAGGGGACCCGATGCTCCTCAGAGGTCCTTTCCGTAGCTACGCCGGCCGCGACTGTTGTCAGGATATTTGCATTAGCATAGCGTGCATCGGCGCATTTGCGTTTGTAGTGGAGTCGGACCTGGAGGAGAAGAGATGAAGAGGGGTGGATTCTGCGTTCTCGTGGGGGTTTTGGTTCGCGGTTTTGCATTTAAGGGAGTTTGGCGGATGAGATGATGCTTTAGTTCTTTGCTGTTTCATTGCTAGAGATGTATAGGGTCCGGTCAGGAGCATACTATGTTTTGGCGTATGTATTGACAGGAGATACTGATCCTTCCAAGACAATGCACTCCGATAACTACGACTAGTACCACCAGGTATATACATCTGCGACTCTGGTGACAAGCACAGCAAATCCTAAACAGCAACAAACAGCCTCTAGCCATCGTCGGCCTCAATGTTAGAGAACCAATAAGCCTCAGCCGCGATCCCAGTCGCCGAATAAAACGGCCATGGCCAGACATACTTGTCCCCGTAAGGTCGAAACGTGAAGCCGATCCCCTCCTCTTCACAGAGCGTCCTCACCCCGGTGAGCACATTCTCCCATAAATCGGTGTTCCACGTCTCGACGGCTAGCATCTGCAAATCGGGGCACCGTTTTACCCGGATCAGATCTTCGAGCTGGCCTGGGAGCCATTCGAGTTCATACTCGGGGCAGTGGGTGAGACACAGGAATTTGAGCGATCGCGGGAGGACGTGCGATAGAGTCCGCCCTGACGCCTCTCCCGGCGGGATATTGTCCATATGGAGGATGGTAGTAGGCGGGATGCCGAGGACCTTCAACGCCGTGTAATCCGCCAGAGAGCCAATCCACACCTTGTTCTCGTCCACGGGTCGGTGATGAAGCTCCTCGCCAGCGATCCACAGGCGCTCGAGACTTGCCGCGTGCGGTCTCAGTGTGTCGCCAAAGGGGCCGGGGACCATGTCGTCCCATGTGGCCATCCCGCCGCCGTGCATGTATCGAAAGGATTTCAGCTCGCGGCAGAGGTTGATCCACTCTGATAGCCCGTTGTACACAGCACTATTGTTCAAGTCTATTTCTGTGACGTTGGAGAAACGTGTGCCTTCGCGATGATCATTTGCGCCTGCGCGAACCATAGTCCCGCTCACCTTGACGAGTGAGGGGATTGAGAAGAAAGGGATGGCTCTGTACGCGTCGATGCCGTCGTCCAAGTCGAACCAGGAGATGAACAGCTCCTCCAGGTGGGGGAATACATCGACCACGCCAGCGCTCGTAAGCCTGTTGAAGTACTCAGCGCCTTCGGGATACTCGATCCCCAGGCGCCTCAAACTCGTGAATCGAGGCACGGCGAGTGCGAAGAACGCATCTGAGATACGCAACCCCAGCCCGTCAAGCCAGAACTGCGGGTCCTTTGCGAACCTCGGATCCGTACGCACAATCCTTTTGAACAGATTACAATCCCACGCCTCTGGATCATCCGGCGCCTCCTCATCCGTCCTCCGGTCGAGGTCCGGTTCTGTCTCCCAACTATCGAGGTGCAGGGAGCTGACTGCCAAAGCGAGCTCCGGTCTGCGGAGTATTGTGTTGAAGAAACTGGGATTCCGGATTCTGCTTGGTTGATTGTAACCGCTGCAACCGGCGATGACATTGGTGTAGACGTGCGGGAGCAGGATGTCGTAGTATCGGCGGGCGCAGCGAGCAAATGCGGCACGCGCGGGTGTGCCGAGAAATTGTACGATCAAATATATCAGCTCGGGTGGGAGCCGGTCCATGTTGTCTGATGTCTTCTTGATGGACGAGGATGAATGCGGGGGAAAAGAGAAGCCACTTGGAAGATCTGAGCTCGGCAGCCCCCACTCGTCACTGGCCCTCTTGGAACCAGCCAGTGGGCACCAGCTGCCTTCTCCATCTCTCCAATTCCCCAACGAAACGAAAGACCTTACGATACTAGCGATACGGAGTACTCGCCACTCTTGGAGACTTGGACCTCGATAATCCCATTTGAGACGTCCAAGCCTCTTGGTCAGCTGCTCACAAAGTATACAAGGTAACCTCCCTCCCCTCTGCCTGCGCCTCAGCCAGCAACCTCTCATTCCGCCTCCGGAGCACAACCTTCATCGTAAGCGCACATGCAATGCTCACGCCGGAAAATGCCATCATGAGGATCATAGCGAGCACGTAGCGGGGCTCATCCTGGTCACGAAAGAAATAAGGGCTCCAGATATTTCCAAACTGCGAAAGAAGATTGATAATTGCTGTGCCCGCCGCTCGCTTTTCGGGGGTTTCGTTCAGGACACTCGCGGCCCACGAGTATACCATTGCATTGGCGGCGAATGCGCCACTAGCATAGAGAAAGGAGGCGAAGTACCGGGCGGGCACATTAAGAGTGGCCACAGAGATAATGAAGCCGGCTATCGCGACGAGCATCGGGACAGAGATGTGAAAGCCACGCTCGTTGTGCTTGTCGGACGAGAAGGCGACGAGGAAGGAGACGATAGCGCCAAACAGGTAGGGCGGGGCGGTAAGGAGAAGGGTTGTTGTGTTCGAGCCTAGGTTGAAGCCGCGAACTATGCTTGGGTAGAAGTTGTTAAAACCGTAGGCTGTGTGGTTGCTGCAGAGCATGAGGAACTGATTTTGTGAGCTTGTGGTTCTTGAGTAATGGTTAAAGCGGATGAGCATACGAAGATCCAGGTTCGGTAGTCCTTGACTGCCAGTGAGACCCCGTACCATACCGATCGCTTTGCGTCGGGGACAGACACTCTGTCTGCGGCCATGCGAGCGGCAGCAACTTCACGCTCTCGCACGGTCAGAAGCCACCGTCCACTGCCCGACTTAGAGTCGACATAGTCCGGCAACAGCGCGACTGCCACGATGGCGGCAACGAAGCTTCCCGCTCCTTCAATAATGAACAGCCACTGCCAGCCAGTGTGTCCACGAGCGCCGTCAAGACCGGCAAAGATGCCTGCTGCGATCAAGCCTGAAAATGCTGTGGCCACAGTCAGACCAGAGTATAGTACGGCTGTTCGTAGAGCGAGTTCTTTGCGGGTGTACCAGCATGAAAGAAGATAGAAGGCCTGCAGAGTGTGAGTAGCGTACGAATCGATGGGCGGTTATTAGACTCACCCCCGGGAAGAACGGAGCTTCAACAAAACCAAGGAAGAACCGCACAGCAATCAGACCCGAGAAATTCTTCACGCCTGCTGTTGCGGCCGAGACACAGGACCATACCATGACGCAGCACGGAAGATACACACTGGGGCGGACGCGGATAAGGATCATGTTGGATGGAAGCTGCGCGAGCATGTATCTGGTGGCTGTTAGCCAATATCTCGCCATGTCACTTGCAGAGCGCACAAACCCAACATTCAAGATCGAGACTGCCACATTGAAGTCCGTGCCCTCAAGACCGAGATCTCGCTCAAAGTTATTAAGGCGAGCTTGGCTAGAAATAAAGTCAGAGTGGCTTAACAGGAGGTGAAAGAGACAGCGTACGCGATATTGTTCCGATCGAGGTAGTTGAACATATACAGTACCCACACAACGGGCAAGAGGGTCATGTCCAGTTTCCGGACAAGGCTCTTCTCGGTTGCCTCCCAGTCAGCCGGCAGGGTATTGCTCTGCTCCGATTTCTCCGCATCAACGTCGTGTGCGTGTTCCAGATGCCGTGGCGGCTGTTTTGCGGGGTCTGAAGACATGATTATCGCAAGATTAAGGATACGTCTCGGAGATATTGAAGCTAGAGGAAGGCACGCTCATCCAGGGTGATGTATACCGAAAGGTTGGATCACTCGATTGCGACGCGAAGGCTTTATACCTGGACAGACAGTAAAATCACCACCGAACCGGATAGTGAGCAAAGGCGGGGCCCCGGACTCCCTGCAGAGTTGGAGTAACATCGTCTGATGGCGATCAAGTCGAGCAAGTCCGCTCCGGCGTCTTCGATGTTGGGCGACTGTCGCCGATCGGCGTGAAGAAGAAGTCCGATCGGACATGGAGGGTCTCCGATCGGGGGGCAGTAGTCTGAACGCAACGCCTATATAGTGCATCGCATAAGTCCGCGGAACAATTGCTTGTGCTCATCAAGGCTGAACGAACCTACAGCAAGCACTCAATATGGCTACGAACGGAGCAATAGCCCATCCCCCACTCCCTGCTGCTACACGTTTCCGGCAGCTGCTCGCCGAGAAGCACATGATAGTCGCCCCCGGGGTCTACGACGGTTTCAGCGCCCGGATCGCACTTCAAGTCGGATTCGACTGTCTATATATGGTACGCTCTCATCCAAATACCGCTTCGAGGCCCACATGCTAACCCGTGGTGTTTGATCAGACTGGTGCTGGCACCTGCGCCTCAAGGCTCGGGCAACCTGATCTTGGCTTCGCAACTCTCAATGACATGCGCGAGCACGCCGAAGTCCTCGCGAATCTTGATCCTAGCATACCTTTGATCGCTGACGCAGATACGGGCTATGGTGGTCCCAACATGGTTGCCCGAACCGTACACCAGTACCACCGTAGCGGCGTCGCCGCGTTACACATCGAGGACCAGATCCAGACGAAGCGGTGCGGGCACTTGAGTGGCAAGCACGTGGTCCCAGTTGATGTTTTTGTGTCGAGGATAAAAGCGGCTGTCGCGGCGAGAAAGCAGCTTGGATCTGACCTTGTGCTAATTGCGCGGACCGACGCACTGCAGACAGATGGGTTTGATGAGGCAATCACCAGGCTGAGGGCTGCTGCCGAGGCGGGGGCGGATGTTGCATTCTTGGAAGGCGTCACGAACGCCGAAGAGGCCCGGGAAGTATGCCGCCTACTTGCCCCGACACCCGTGCTGCTCAATATGGTTGAGAATGGGGCCACACCATCATGGACACCAGAGGAGGCGAAGGAGTTGGGCTTCAGAATCATCATTTTCCCCTTTGCAGCGCTCGCCCCGGCGTATGATGCCATCCAAGAGACGTACGCCAGGATTAAGAACAGTGGGAGAACTGGAATTGATCCAAGTTTTACGCCCAAGAAGCTGTTCACTCTCGTTGGGTTGGAGGATGCAGCGAAGATTGACCAGGCGGCTGGAGGAAGTTTGTATGGCAAAGTATAGACTCGCGAGGGCCTCAAGGGCGAGTAAGGTCGAGGTTGGTATTAACACATGCTTGGTAGCTCACGAAATAAGTTATATCATTTAGTTGTACAATGGCAAATTCAGACCATCATCAGGCCAGTCAAAGGTAAATGGATCAACAAGGGCGAACTGGTCAAAATCTATAGTGGGCTGGTCTTCAATAGGTGGAGCTTCCTGTGCAACAAGAGAATGTTAGCCAGGAACAAATAGCAGGAATAATCGAACTTATCTGGTATCTGTGCACTTGTATCATCTTGGCTCATTTGGAAGTATCTCCGCCATTGCCAAAGGGAGTCATAAACAATACTCATGCTCGATCGGTTCTTGACTCGGAGGGACAAGCTGTGCGTCGGCTGCCCACTGGGTCCATGGCTTGGAAGTGAATAGAGAAACCCCACAACGTCGCTCAAGCGAGCAGGCAGGTCATTGTTCGCAATAGACATTTTGCGTAGCGCAAGTATCGCTAAATTTAACAGGGACTTTCCAGCGGGCATGTCAACGGCGGAGGCAAAGGAGCCGCTCGTGAGTATCTTGAGTACAGTCAGTGCCGCAGACACAAACGCCTGGTAGCAGAAGAAGGGCCAGTGGTGAAAGAGGCCGCCTTGGTTGTCGATCTCGAGACATCGCGACAGAAACCCACAGGCCGTCTGGTAGAGCGTCGCGACTCCCTCCTTGTAGCCGCTAAGGCTCGGATCATCGAGGAGGTGAAAGGAGTGGAGATGCAGTAGGGCCGCCGAAAGGTATATGTGCGTGATCGCTATCATTGTTAGCTCTGGGACTGAAACAAATGGTCTATGAGAAGATACCTGATGGAGGCGCGGCTAGGACTTCGCGCTCGAGGTCACTATAGACAGTATTGAGCAGACGGTAGAGAGAAACTCGCCCCTGGTCTAGTGGAAGTTGTTGCGACCCGGAGCCGGTTGGGGAAAGTGCGACCGACACCCGCTGTCGGTATTGCTCGATACGGAGGTGCAAACGTAAAGAGAGATCCCCTGGAATACTAACACTACTCTCCAACACAGAGAGTATTGGCAGCGGCCAGGCCTCCAGTTGCACGGTCGCAGGGAGTCCACAGCCTACACTGACGCTGAGGGGTGTCAGTCTGGTGGGAGGGATTGAGACGATTTCGGTAACTAACCTGTGCGCCACAATATTACAGGCCTGCCATGTCGCAGCCCATTCACTGTGTTCGTCGGTGTTTAGAGTGCGAGGAACTTTGATAAAATCTTGAGCATTGGGCGCGCAGTGAAGACCCATCTGAAAGCCGAGTTGGAGCATTGTTCCGGCGAGCGTGTAGGTAGGGTCCGCTGTACTGCTACTCGTCGGGAATGGCCATGTGCAGAGAATGGCGAGACTTTGAACAGATTGAATGGTGTAGGGAATTGACCGCAGTGTGCTCCACACAAGGTCCGTGACGCTCCTTGCCAGCCGGGGTAACAGCGTTGGGTTCTGGGAGTGATGAGAGGCTGCTGAGATGATGGACCAGAAGAGCAGTTCTGAGGACTCATAGTACGCGTGGGGAGATTTGCCAGGATTGAGGAACGGTAGAAACGGATGGTATTGGTCGAAAAACCTAGGAAGCATTAGTACACATGTCGGAAGCTCAATACAGGAATACGCAGACGTTGCAAATAAGTCATCAATCTCCACTGTAGACAGCTCAATATCATCCAGCCTCCTCTCCTGTGGGTGGAATAGTAATGGAGTGGCAGGAGCCTGTTCAAGGTCGATGACAGGTTGCGTGGTCAAACCAGGCGCCCGGCTTCCGACCCTTGAAGGGAAGGATATGGATGATTGGGGAGCAGTCGGCTCCGGAAGGACAAGATATCCCTGAGGAGAGTGCTCGGGCTGTGGGGGACTGGCAGGATTCGAGTTGACCCTTATGCTTGTCACAGACGTATTTGCCTCATAAGTCGCGAGTTTGCGGCGGAGTTCCTTGACCTCATTCTCGAGATCATATGAGTGTCTCCTCTTCCGCGTTCGTTGAAAGTTGGACTCTATTTTGCACTCGAGCCCGAGGCGCTGGCACCGACTACAGACATTCGAGTCGTCATTTTCACCTGCCGTGAGATTGCAACGTAACTGTTGAGTGTTAATGTCAGGCACTTTTAAATGACCAGTATACTCACCTTCTGTTGCTTGCACTCGTTGCATGCCCGGCGCCTCGAAGCTTTACTGGACGCTTCCAAGGCATGGTTCACCGTTGGAGTGTCTGGCATCCTGGGCTGAGCTTGGAGTTGGAATGCGGTTCGCATCTCGGGCGTTCCTGGGCATTGGAGTAAGGAGGAGTAAACCAAGCCAAACTAGTCCTGATCTGGACAAGGGTTGGTTGCGGTCTAAGCGAAACAGTCGAGCATAGAGCATCTAGCCATGACAGATATTTCCTCTAAAAGGAGGAACATCTGACAATTTCCTGCATCTCAGAGCACTGCCATCTACCCGACTCTCTTTCAATCGGACACTAAGCACACGGCAACTTCTTCCCCATCAAAGCCAACCAGTCGGAGCACACTCTGTGCCTATCGGCATGGCGGTATCCCATTCAACAGGGTAACCGCACGAACGCATTGTCCATCGCGGGAGCAACCCGACAGAGAAGAGGCGTAGCACGTGCCAGATGACCCAACCAATCCGCTGATACGGAGTCGTCTCCATCAGCCATGAAACACGTTGACCAACGTGCGTTGCAAGCTGGCGTTCGTTTTGCTGAAACGTCAAGGCCGTCGATTCTGATCGATATCAGAGCTGTATTCTGAGACAACGAGGAGAGTTCCTATCTGGGGGTGACAGGCTCTCCCAGACCGGGTAGTGAGAGTCCTGCGAGCGAGGAGGGGAATTGAGGGATATATCACAGTAATAGTCCGGCATATCTGGTGAGTTCCCGGTGCCATACTCATTGGATTCTCTGCTGTAAAGCCCCAACCGATGCGAGGACGAGTGCGGAAGGCTGAGCGAGCTCACGGCGAGAGCATCAGGAGGGTCTCCGCTACAACAAAGTCGAGTGTGTGTGGAATGATATTCAGAATGAGGCCTGCGGGTGGCCGCTCTAAGGGGCCGGCTATTTAGCGCCTCGTATGACCAATAGAAGCTGTGGAGGAGGGGGTGCATGAGATTTGGCAGGGAGCGCGCCATGAACACAAGTGTTGCTCCCTTGGGGTTGATCAGGGCGAAACACTCACATCACGATGTGCCTAGAACTCACGTTCAGTACCTGTTAATCAAGAGGGAATTCCGCTTTTCTGCGGTTCCGTATAAATTAACAATTGTACCACGATGAAAGCGCTATTTCATCTGAAAATGAAAATCATGACGATGGATGCAGGCCGTTAAGAGATTCGCTTCTTTCAAGGGAAGCAAGTGTCCCGCCGTCATGTGACTTCGAATTGCATACCACTATCAGTCGCTGCAAGAAGACCTTGAAAGAATGACAATGTTATTTTATCATTCTGAGCTGCTGCTGTATGGAATACACCAAGGCAAGGACAAGATGGGATATCTTGTGGAGGTTGTTGAGCGGTCTTTGCTTGTTATATATTGTTGCCGAGGTGCGGACAGACTTGTAAGCAATGTCTACGAAGAAAGAGTACAGTAAGCCATATCACGCTGGCGAAAGTTACCCTGGGCCCAAGAGATAAATTATTCTAAAAGACGTGAGACATACATGACAAATAACGAGAACTAAGAACAAGAGAAAGAAGTCGACATGTACCGCGAAAGACAGCATCCAACCCCACAGACAACACTTCCCCCACACAGCGACCGTCTCCAAGGCTCAAGCACGTCACGAAGAGACCCCTATCAGGTATCATCTATCCTCCCCAGAACCTAAGATCAATCAGCTCTATGCCCCACTGCTTCCTTGCGTACACCTTGAACGTATCCCAAACCAGCGCCCGACCCCCACAGAAGACAATCGCGTAAGCCAACGGCTTCCGCAGCCCGTCGCCCCAAACACCGCGACCATCCAGGCGATAGCGTAATCCCGCACGGCATACGCGATGATCAGGTTGTCCATTTCCTGGCGATGGGGGTCACGGGGGAGATTCTGATGCTGGAGCTGGAGCTGATGTTGATGCGGAGGGGTATTGAGACGCTCATGGGTGGCCTTGACGGTCGCGGTGAAATTGGTGAGATTGCCAAAGGTGGTGGTGGAGGCGTCGAGGGGGAACGGGGGACGGTGGTGGTTGAAGATCCAGGCGGCGAACTGGCCGACGCCGTCGAAGGCGTAGCTGCAGAGGACGATGAAGAGGATTGCCGCGGCGGTTGTCACGGGTTGTCTACAGGTGCAGGGGATGGCGTCTCGGAGGGCGTACCATCGGTCTCGTTTCCATTGGTCGAGTTCGATGTCTCTGTGGGATTCATTAACGGGCTGCGGTCGGGGGGCACAGAAAAGAAATAAGGGCGCGGAGGGCCCTTGTCTGTTAGAGGGAAAGGGGAACTCATACAGGAGTCGGTCACTGATCTCCCGAAATCGGCGGAGCACCGCGAGCATGTCGTTGACGAACCATTCCTCTTGGAGGTTTTCAGGGAGTGTAGGAGGCGGGGTCGTCTGGTCAGACGCGGAGGACACATTCGATCCTGAAGAAGGGGAAGAGGAAGAAGACGACGAAGCCATAGCTGGGTCGGTCTTGGTGGATGGAAGAGCAGGTAGGAACGTGCTGCGGCTTTATAACCTGAGCACCGAGATGGCCCAAACGCTCCTTTTCTCTACCGAGACTCCAAGAGGGAGAAAACTCAGCGCAGCGGTCGTCTGCTTCTTGCAAACGCCTCAATCAGTGTTCGCCGCGCACATCGACGGCTAAGCACACACTTCAGGCATTCTCTGAAGATCGTCGTCACTTCATATGCGAAGAAAGTCGTAAGTGGTCTGGTGTTAAACAACTTCCAGCCTCCTCCCAAACGATGCCTCAAATCCAGCATTCACACACATTTTTGCAGCCCAAGTGAATCGCGCTCGTGTCGGTGTCAAGCAGAGCCAGCGTCGCTACCCGTATCCCCGGCAAACGAGCATCTCGGTCGGATGCAGAGTGCAGAGCAAGAGGGGTTGAACTTTGAAGCAGCAAACCACGTTGAGTGCCACAGCGCGACTGCAAGATTCCAATCAACAAGGCTGGTCCTTGAACCTCCTGCATGAGTGGTCAACTGTTCAGAAGATTCGAGAAGGGATTCTGGCGATGCATATAGCAAAAGAGGGTCGCGTAAGGGGGTAGATATGGATCGATAGTTTCGACGCATCAAAGGCGTTTGATGCTGCGAGACTATGTTCAAGCCAGGGGGGCTGTGCAAATGTCTTGTGCCGGAGCTGCTCGTCAAGGGTTGTGGTGGGTTACACGGGCAGTCACGGACCGCTGATGCCTCGGGAACAGGTAAAACAGCATGACGAAAGTACCCAGACTGCTGACGAACTCCAGATTAGGGGTTCACCGCTATTTGGGCGGCTTCACACAGAAATACTGGTGCAGTTGCGCCGTTTGGCTAGGAGAGTCCCTCAGTACGTAGTCGTGAGCCTGTGTGACAGGTACCTCGAGATTTTGTGTATTTTCGGAGAATCAGTCCTATGGAGTATTTACGCGAGTCAGAGGACATACAAAGCACCAACAGTGTACAGGCAAGAGAAATAACAGAAAGCCAGAGGGAAACTAACATATTGGCATATGTACAAGTTATTGTGGGCGCCATGAATTTTGCCAAACCCCGCTGACGAGTATGTCGTGTAAAGCCAATGACTCCGACCCGCCAGTAGATGGAAGAACATTCAGTGAGATAGTCTGCGCTATGCGGAAGGACTGTTTCGTGGGTGCCATGGGCAGGAAATATATATAAGGGCGGATGCCTGGGTGAGGAAATGCAACCCGCTGAACAACGAACCAAAAACAACGCGAAGCAGGGTATAAACTCAAACATCATCGCCAACATTAACATATTTCTTCAGCTTCGGAAAGGTCGCTGCCCACTCGCGCGTCACTTGCCAGTTCTCGTACGTGTACAGTCCCGTCTCGAAGTTCTGTGTTGGCATCAACTCGCCATTCTCACAGGTGTAAATGAAGTCTTGGTCTTCGGGCCATCGGAAGTGGACCGAGCGCATGTACATCATGACAGAGTGTCGAGGGTCCTGAATCTGAGAGGAACGGTGGATCAGACGGTCGCGGAGCCCCGGCCAGGGCAGGAAGTCAATGCAGACGGGGTGAGGGATTGTCTTCTGGATGTCGGTCGGGTATAGCCACGCTGGTACGTCGCGTTGTGTTTCTTCGTCGGGACAAAGGCGCCACTGCGATATGTTAGTTAGCTTCGACAGGCACGAGTGGCTGGGGGCTTACTCGGAGGAAGCGATACATCACCACGTAGCAGGCGAAGAGGGTGCGGACATTTGCAGGCCGGACCTGGCTAAACACCAAGCCGAGGATTTGGATGACGGGATTGTCGGTCGAGGTCGGTCGGAACACGTGGACGAGGGAAGGCGTGCGAGGGAGACGTGTGCTGTTCGAAATACTCTTGTTGAGGCCTTGGTGGGCGCGGAGGAGGATGGAAAAGGTCGAATACTCCAGACACTCGTAATATGAGCGGTGGTCGACTCCGCACCGACAGTCGACGGGAACATTGTTATCGGGCTCACCAAGTGCCGGTCCAGGGACCAGCATCGGTAGTTTATCGGCCGGCAATAGGAGGACATCCTGCGCGCTATGGACAGACCGCGGCAGGGTGAACGAGGTGGAGGGATTGTCCGCGGCAGGGACGGGACTCGGCGTCTCCCCCAGATCAAAGCAAGAGAAATATCGCGTCTGATCCTTGAGTCGCTCGTTCAAAAGGCGTACCTGATCGGTCAGCGACTGAACTGCCTGCTGCAAGTTCGTGACTTGTGTTTCCAGGTTCTCCATCTGCCGCTTCTGCTGCTCGCGTTTTGCTTTGTGATTGATTCGGTCGGCCTGCCTCTTGCGGGCGAGCTGGGCTTCGGTGCGTCGACGCTTCTTCTGGGTGCCCTCGGTGGGCGTGTTGGGCGTATTGGGCGAGGATTGAGCGAGCTCCATGGTTGTGTGACTGGTGACTCGACTCGGGGAGGTGGAGGGAGTTGGAGGAGAGGGAATAATAATGACGGGCCTGGGGCTGCTTCGCCCCGGAGGCAGACGGGACCGAGTGCGCGATCCTGCGAAACCCCGCATTTTGGCCCTGTTTGTGTTTCTGCCCACGGGGGCCGCCACGCCGCACTTGGCCTGACTGTCATCTTCTCTTATAACGCTCCGGTCTTCACGAGGCCATCAAAGACCTCGGATTGTACCCTTCATTTTGATCTTCATGCCTCTGTGAGTTTATCTCTCTACTGTTTTCAAGCTCTACACTAACCCCCGCCTTCCCCGGAGCTGTTGAGATCAGGTTGTCCTCAATTCCCGGGGTGGAGCCGCGTACGCAGTACCACTCTGGGGCAATGGTACGATGGATCTGTTCCCCGTCAGCCTGTCATTCGGATCGCGCCCTCTACGACTGGGCAGTCGGATCGTGACGCTTGCACCGTGTTCCTGGCATGAAATACGCGATCCTACCCGCACCTGCGCCTCCTCGTCCGAGAACTCCCTTCCCCGCGCTCCACAAACGTGGTCCTCCGGATTGCAATTACGAGATTGATATGTGATGATGGGTTATAACAGACGTCAGCCGTTGCGCTGTCGGGTGGATCCGCTGGTAGTTGGATACCCAGATGGCTCTTGAAAGAGAGTGCTCCGAATGCCACAGAGCTCTCCAGGCAAATCGCGTCTCGGCGGCGTTACGGATGTACGTTGTGCAAGATGGACTGTATCCCTTTTGGACTACCAAGCTATAGTGGTGCGAGAGAAGGCCCTATCTCGGAGGGACGGAATAAGCAGCTTGCAGCGAATCTCATCGATGCTCAAGCCAACTCCAAGTAGCTCGACACTAGCCCAGGCTCATGTGATGGGTAATAAATATACCGGCGCAGCTTTGAGCTGACCATTCCCTAAGTCAGCGGATGCTACGGTCACATTCCCGGTGATAATACGCAGCATTTAAGCTGTGATCTCGCTCATAGCAAAGCTGTCGCAACAGCGAGGTGAAGCTTCATATACTGAAGCCTGGATCGCTGTGTTCAGTTGTGCCTCGGCCGAAGACAGCATGTGAAGATGTAATTTAAGTGGTCGCCGTCGACTACGTCACGCGTCGCTCCAAGACGACACATCATCAACCAATGATATGACTGTCTTTACGTTGTTTCGTTTCTCTTCGATGCTTTCTATTGGATATGCAAATGTCTCAATATCTTCTGTGATTCGCTTCTTAAGTTGGCGCCTCAGGTGTCAAGTCCAACCGAGCAATCAGGCTGCAGCACTCCACGGAAAACCAATCCCGCGCCCAGGCGTTTTCGGACTGGCCAGTTCATGCTGTGCTTGCAATGCTTCACCCGATCTGGAAGTTATGATTCAATGACTGTCTATACTACTCCAACTATCCCGTCGCCTCTTGCCACCATGACGCCGACCGTGTCACTACCGCAACTTTAGACTCTGCACTGGTGATGAAATAATGCTCATTTCAAGACTTTCTATATACTCCAACCAGCATCGATCGGCTGCTTCTCAGTACCGCTTGGTCGAGTAATCCCTTCGCTCCTCCGAAAATAGAAGCGCTCTAGAAGGAAAGAATGACATCTTTCCACTTGGCTTTCGCATGAACTTTTGCGAAGCCTGTCTATAGTCTAGCGAGATATCGGGAAACTGTATGCGTTTCCTCACTTTCTCTAGGAACCTGCGACTTCGCGATATCATGCCTGTGGAATTGTCCCGACAATAAGAAGGCGAGTCATCCAGAATCGAGACGCGACGGAGGACACGACATCCCGGCTGCCGATAGTAGTTGTCCTCCGGGTTCCGGTAGGGACTGGTAACTGGCGAAAGGAGAGTCTGGCGCGAGGTCCGCGGAGTACTCAATCGCGTGCTCTGCCGCCGGGTCTTGTCAGAGGCTGCAGTGGATGACGCCTGGTCCGACTCCAAAGCTGGCGACATGCATTTGAAGGTATCAACCTGGCGACGTTGGAAGAAAGCGCGGGGTTAGACTTTGACTTGACACCGGAACTTGGAAGCACAAAAAGCAAAGGCCACCGGAAGCGTACCAGATTGGCGGGTTGGGATGCGCCCGCGGGCACAGCTGCATCATCCTCCGATACTTCAACTTTATCGGCCATGTTCATCATGCAGATGTGGCGAAATGGGGCCTGCCTGGAAGCTCGCTTCGAGAAGGTCTACTCTCCATGCTTGGCAGTTTTATTCAGGCACGGCTACTCTAAAATACAGAGCGTCTAACATGGTGTTTACTTTGGCTGCCACATTCCAGTCCGTTTTCGCGTGTGGACTGGAATTCAACAGTTGTGCGAGCAATGCGGGACTTGAACATCCGAAAGCTGCACCTCAATTCTAATAGAAGTGAAGCGAAAATTCGAAAAAAGAACGCCACAGCGTCACGATCCAGACCCTGATGGCCTGGCAAGTAGGGTAGCTCGAGGCTGTACTGTGGAAATCATATATTTCGCAAATTGCCCATGGGATTTCGAATTCGCGACCTTGGAAAGCTCCCCTAGCCAATTGGGTCTATTGCCGGCGGCAGCGATAACACATTCCAAATGGCGATCGCAGGAATTGCTCAAGGAACAGGTTGCACTACTCAGAGTCTCAGATGCCGCCCTTTCCAGTGATGACGCAGCGAGATGCAGCTACGCCAAGACGCGTCTACCGATCGCTGCCAGGTGTTTGGCGGGGCAGACAGGGGTAATATTTTCCGGCCGCACGGTTGGCTGTGGTTGAGGCTTGATGGAGGGCCACGGGCGCCGGATCGGGACAGCTTGCTGATCCACGGGCGAGCTCTCTTCCCTGGATTGGAAGGTCGTGCGGGGCTGGCAGGGGTGAGCTCCTTCAACGGTGCCGTTGCTTGCGATGCATCAAGGTTTGGCCTTGCTTTATGTGAAACGCGGGTTCTGGACGCCCTGGCCATGGATTGAATGGCTGGAATTTCCATCCGACCATCCTGCTGGAACCTGCTTGTCAATGAGCGAGACTTGCAGAAAACTCAATGGTGGATATTATCTCACCATAATCGACTTTTACCTGTCATGCCATTCTCGATTGCCCAGTCCCTCTCTTTTCCTGTCGTTGATCGCCCAACAGATTTGGTCCTCGATTAGATATCTCGTGTCTTTCTCGTGGCGTTTCTCGTGCTCTGTCGAAACGTGGTATGAGGATTGCAGCACCAATTACCCTCGATGCAAAACGAGGACATGGAGACACAAAAGGGACGACAATATCGCTCTGGAGTCTGTACCTTCATGATTTTCGCCCGACCAGCGACCGCAGCTGGAACAGTCACCTTGATATATTTTCCGTCGCGTCTGATTGATTAGACGTGAGTGATTGACCCTCCAATCTCCACACGGATTCGCATCACATCGTCATCTTTACTCCATGGTACCCACTCGGGAGCTCGACCTGGACGATCGGCCAAAGCCTCTTATCTGAGCTGAGGACCTTTTGCAACGTCGACTTCCATGGTAAACGTCAATACCTGGCCGGATTCGCTTCCTTGGCTACTGTAGTGGGTTCCCCGCTTACTCGAGCCCTGTCATCAGACTTGATCTACAGCCCAACCCGGCTGTGCTACGTTTATGTCTTTTATCATCCGTGTCGAAATATTGCAATTGAAGCATCACCTTACCGTTAAGAAAGCGCCTGCCAAACAACTTTTCCTATACTTTATCAACTGTGGCAACTTGCTTCTGAGCTTGTTCCACTTTGCTAATTCACAAGACCTCGGTTCTAAGCATAATTGACCCCTCGGGAATCTCAACCCACCGCTGCACCTTGTTCGTCAACTCAACAGCTCTATGGGAGCGACACTCCAATAACCAACACCACGTAAGCAGGTCACCATGCGATCGATCAACATGGACTCATCTTCATAGTTGCTTCCTAGCACCGTCCATCATGTCCGCGCAAACCAGCTTTTACCCCGCAGACCCCCTGGAGAACTCTGCCGTGGCTCCTTCGTCGCTGCTCCTGAGCAATGGCTTCAACCAAGAGTTCCTCAACCTCGCCTTACTCGAACAACCAACCCACGGCATGCCAATGCAGCAGTTCCCACCCAACACCCAACAAGCACATTTACAGGGCATACCAGAACCAGCTTCGCAAAACGACACCCCACGATCTCGCCTACGCAACCGCCAACTCCGCCCAGCACCGCGCGATAGCCGCAAACGCTCGCTGGCAGACGAAATGAACCCAGCCCCTCCTCCCTTCCTGCAATACCCCTCCTACACCAACTTTTCCTCGATCTCCTCCGCGTCCACCGACCACAACGAGCACAGCCCGGAGCAAGACTTCGCCTTCGACGACGCCCGCAGCCACCGCTCATACTCGAGCAGCCCCAAGTCCTCGCCGACGACCCACAGCTTCCGGCACGACGAGGTAGAGAAGCGCGAGAAGCACCTGGAGCGCAACCGCGCGGCGGCCAGCAAGAGCCGGCAGAAGAAGAAGCGCGAAACGGACCAGCTCAAGACGCGGTTCAACGAGGCCAGCCGCAAGAAGCGGTTTCTCGAGGAGGAGATCAAGGGACTGCATAGTGACCTGCTGTTCTTGAAGGATCAGATCCTCATGCACTCGCGGTGCGACGACGAGGCTATCCATGTTTATCTTGGACGGATGGTCAAGCAGGCGACCAAGCATGGATCTATGAGCTCGGCTTTGACGGAGGAGGATATGGCGCGGTCTATGTCGCCGCCCGAGACGGAGATGCACGGTCGTCCCGAGCAGCCTGTCCTCGACATGGCCAGCCCTGGTTCCGGTCCCGCGCCTGGTCCAGTCCCGGGCCAAGCCCCCGGTGGAATGCCGTGTGGTGTCGAAAAGCCGCTGATAGACCCCATGATGTACCAGCCGGCTGGAAATATCTTCGACTACCAGATCAGTATCTCCTAGTTTTTTTGTTCTGTTATTCATCGCCCACTCATCTTGCGGTGGTCTCTTTCCTTCTCTCTTCTTGGTGGTTCCTTTATGGCGTTTCTTTTATGGCGTTTCTTGCCGGCTTGTTTTCTCTTCTCATACTGTCTCTTCCTTCTCTCGTTAGCCCTGGCGTATACGGATCATGGGCGGCTTCAGTTTTGATTTCAAAAGCGATGTCATTCACACTCTTTCCTTATCCTATGCTTACAGCTGATGATGTACCTGTACCTGTAACCGTACTCGCGTCAACATAAATAACCACACTAAACGCTGTAACTATAACCACAGCAATACATATCACATACTATACCACCTCCTTATCTCTTCTTTTGTTAAAAGTCCCTACTATCATCCAATCCTCCCTGAGCTCCTAAACCTCCCTCTGCTGCAGGTAAAGCCCACGGATGGATATCACACGAATCTCGCCACCGCCGTGCCCTGGGTACCTACCTAAAGCCCATGTTGTACCCCCATCGCCACCCCCGGCCCACAAGGAGTTCATCCTTGTGCCCATGCATTTCTCCAGAACCTACCCCACATAAAGCTTGTTGACATCCCGATGTGGGAATACACGTTATGATGCGCTCATGCGTGGGGACGCCTGCGGCGCCAATCGGGATGTCTTGGGCCGGGTTCCGGATACCTGGATTTCCATGGCGAGGATCGTGTTTAGGGCAGGCGCCGATAGACCCCGATCTATACGTTGTTGCATGGTTTTCATGTTGTGGAAGCGTGTGGAGGGATCGGGATTGCGTAGCGTCATTAAGTAAATGGGTCGGATTCGAGTCGGATGAGGTTCATTCGGGATCCGATCCATATCCCGTGGTATTGGCTCTGGAGGCATGTTCTTATTGGTATCGCTCTGTTCCATTATTTTATACTCTCTCAGAGGGCTGATGGAAAAACAATCTCTGCAGATCTGCCTGGATAAGCCCCCCTACTACCCGAACATGGACTGTGATCGTACTGACCGGACTAAGCGTAAAGCAAGTTCATGTGCGCGCGCTGCGTGGTTGGTATACATCAGATTCCGCCCCTTGATATGAATACTGAAGTGGCCGCTACAATGTACATATCTTTCCTTACCTTGTCGTTTATGTATGTAGCTCTGGCAAACTCGTCGGAAATTAGGGCTTGTGTATGCTCGGAGTGCGTGTCAACAGACTGCACTCCTAGCAAGCTACTCTTGTGCAAAATTAGCGTGTAAAGGGAATCTCAAATCCAATAGATCACAGTAGGATATTCATTGCATCAAGCTATAAAACCGCGTATGTAGAACAATACAATCCATGATCTGCACTACCCGAACCCGAACCACGATCCAAACCCTCGAATTGCACATCGCAATCAATCACTCAACCATAACCTTACCCCCACAGAACCGAAACCACCCAAACTAGACTCCCCTACTTCGTCGAAGGATTCGGCATCCCGGACGTATGCGGCCACGAGCGGAACAAATCCGCCAAATGATCCAGCGGCGCCGCCATCAGCCCGGCAACCGTCTCGAAGGGCGGCTTATCCGGTGCACTCGGGTGCGAGCGCGAGGGGACAAACATCTTAGTCCGTCCGAAAGATTTCGAGAGCTTCTCACTTTCGGCGGCCGAGATGGCGTCTTCGAGTTTGGGCAGGTCCGATGTTTCTTCTTCTTTGATGTGTTGGGATAGATCGGACATTAGGGATTTGAGGGTTGATTCGAAGGATGGGTCGCTAGGTTTCATGTTTTGGAATTTTTTGAGGGCTTCTTTTACCTGTTCTATGTATTAGCATTTACTGACTTCGCTGGGGTGTGGGAATATGGGGGTTGACGCACGCCCTGATGCTCCTTCCGATCCTTATCAGCCATAGCGCGGCCATCAGGGAGCGCCTTTTCGAAAACGGGATACACGACGAGCTCCTCGCCAATGGAGTGACGGGCGAGCTCCCAGGTAAACTGGTTCTGCCACTGGATCTTCTCCTTGTCGGAGGTGGCCGCGAGGATCTTGCTGTAGTAGTCCTCGATCTCGCGGTGGTCTTCCTTGATGGCGTCGATGATGCGGGGGGCCATGGCGATGGGCGAGTGAGAGATGAGGCGTTTCTGGGCAATTGATACTTGTAGCTGCACAGAGGTATTGAACTGTCTCAGGGGTAGTCGGGTGGAGTTTAGGAAACGGATGGCCATTATACCAGGTCTTCTTACCAAGCACGAATGTGTGGGCTCTTATATATGATGCATACGCACGTTACGAGTCTACGACGCTTTTATGCGAGGTGTGTGGCGGGACGTCATGGTGAAGTGGACAAGATGCTATGGATGATTCTGCAGCCAGGATTATACCCTGAGAGATTGGATCGAGAGGGTGCTTGTGATGTGATGGTGAGCCTGTGTTGTTGGGGAGCGGCCAATGGGGATGTACAATTACTAACGTCATCATCCCAGCCGGAGGACACGCCGCCAATGAGGGATACAATATTATTCAGAGGAACGTGAAGATGATCTGCAGATCTAGATTGACAGCCTTGAAATCGATGGCTCCGAACGGAGGGTTCGGAGCAGGTTGTGTGGCTTCCATCATCGTCACATCACTAGACTCGGATTTATGATGTCACGATCCCCCCCGAACTACACGTTATAATCTCCCCCATGGCAAGCCAACCATGACCTTCCCACAGAATAAACTCAATCAAACAATAGCAGCAGCGCAAGATGGCCACATCCGTCGCCGCCGGCCTGCAAAAGGCCCAACAAGCCGTGCAGGACACTTCCACCAAGAACAAGAAGCTCGTCGACCTCGAAGCCGAGACCGTCAACGCCCAAACCAAGCACCACCAGTCCACCGACCATGGCGTCGGCATCTCGGACCCGGACCACTGGCTGCGCATCAGCAGCGAGCAGCGGTCGGGCCCCATGCTCCTGGAAGACCAGGTTGCGCGCGAGAAGATCCACCGCTTCGACCACGAGCGCATCCCCGAGCGTGTGGTGCATGCGCGCGGGACGGGCGCGTTTGGGAATTTCAAGCTGCATGAGGGTATTCCCGAGCTGAGCACCGCGGGGATCTTGACTGACACGTCGAGGAATACGCCTGTTTTCCTGCGGTTCTCGACTGTGCAGGGAAGTCGGGGCAGTGCGGATACTGTCCGCGATGTCCGCGGGTTCGCGGTCAAATTTTATACCGATGAAGGGAACTGGGATATCGTTGGAAACAACATTCCCATCTTCTTCATCCAGGATGCCATCAAGTTTCCAGATTTCGGTATGTCGTCCCGCTCTAACTCTGCCTCGACTTGACAAGTCTAACGAGTGCAGTCCACGCCGTCAAGCCTGAACCGCACAACGAAGTGCCCCAGGCGCAGACAGCCCACAACAACTTCTGGGACTTTGTCTATCTGCATCCTGAAGCCACACACATGTTCATGTGGGCCATGTCCGACCGCGCCGTCCCGCGCTCCTACCGCATGATGCAGGGCTTCGGCGTCAACACCTACTCCCTGGTCAACAAGGAGGGCAAGCGGCACTTCGTCAAATTCCACTTCACACCGCAGCTGGGCGTGCACTCCCTCGTCTGGGACGAAGCCCTCAAGCTCGCCGGCCAAGATCCAGATTTCCACCGGAAGGACCTCATGGAAGCCATCGACAACAAAGCCTACCCGAAATGGGACTTTGGCATCCAGGTCATCGCCGAGGAAGACCAGGACAACTTCGAGTTCGACATCCTCGACGCGACCAAGATCTGGCCCGAGGAACTCGTCCCGCTGCGGAATATCGGCGAGCTTGAGCTGAACCGGAACGTCGACGAGTTCTTCCCGCAGACTGAGCAGGTTGCTTTCTGTACATCCCACATCGTCCCTGGAATCGACTTCTCCGATGACCCCCTCCTGCAGGGACGCAACTTTTCCTACTTCGATACCCAGATTAGTCGTCTCGGCATCAACTGGGAGGAACTCCCCATCAACCGCCCGGTCTGCCCATTTCTCAACCACAACCGCGACGGCGCAATGCGCCACCGCATCACCAAGGGCTCCGTAAACTACTGGCCGAACCGCTTCGAAGCCCTGCCACCAGCCGGGGAGAAAGGGTTCGTCAGCCACCCGCAGCGCATCACCGGCCAAAAGCGCCGCGACCTCTCGCCCAAGTTCAAAGAATACCACAACCAAGCCCAGTTGTTCTACAACTCCATGTCGGAGATCGAAAAGGTCCACATGAAGAAAGCCTTCTCCTTCGAACTCGACCACTGCGACGACCCGACCGTGTACGAGCGAATGGCTGGAACCCGCCTCGCGGAACTCGACCTCCCCCTTGCGCAGGCCGTCGCGGAGATGGTCGGTGCCCCGATCCCCAAGAAGGCCCTGCGCCCGAACCACGGGAAGAAATCCGTTCGCCTCTCGCAGCTCGATTTCATACCCAAGACCCCGGGTATCGTTAGCCGGCGCGTTGCGATCATCATCGGAGACGGCTACGACAAGGTCGCCTTCCAGGGGATCAAAGCGGCGGTCCTCGCCTCGCAGGCGCTTCCCTTCGTCATCGGCACGAAGCGTTCTGCTATCTACGCCGCAGGCGAATCGGCCGGTAACTCCAAGGGCGTCATCCCGGATCATCAGTACGACGGCCAGCGCTCGACCATGTTCGACGCAACCTTTATCCCCGGCGGCTCGCACGTCGAGACACTCAAGAAAAACGGACAGATCAGATACTGGATCGCCGAGACATTCGGACACCTCAAGGCGCTCGGCGCAACAGGCGAAGCGGCAACACTCGTCAAGGAGGTGTTAGGCAGCGTGCTCGATGTAAAGGTCGCAGGCGCGAACTCGCCCGAGCCCGTCGAGTGGTATGGGGTTGTTACGGTGCGGGGACCCGAGAAGCCGGAGAGTTTCAGTGAGGGGTTCAAGATCCTTAAGGATGCAAAGGATTTCGTGGGTAAGTTCTTTTATCAGATCTCGCAGCATCGGAATTGGGCGCGCGAGTTGGATGGGTTGGCCGCCTCGGTTGCGTTTTAGTTAACATCGTGTGTATGGTGTGGGTGCGTTGTACGATAGGAGTTTGGGGTTGGGGTTTTTTCTGTAGTGTATATCTAGGGTATAGCAATGACTTTTATTCATAACTATCTTCTTGTTGCTTTACTGAGGTACACAATTTCTGTCCATTGAGGGCGATGTCTCAGTGTGTTTTGGGGTAAAGAGTATAGAAGCAATGGTGTTAATCCATAGATGCTAATCGTTTACGTATGGTAGGGGTTTGGAGGATTCGGCTTTCTCTCGATGGATATATGTAGGCTATAGCAATGACTTGTGTCCGTCTTCTCTTGCTTCGCCCAGGTAATGCATCAATCATCCTTGACCTCAATATGCATACAGTAAAGACTATACAAGCAACCGTGTCAATTCATCTGATGCTAAACAGTCTGGCTAACAACGCATAACCCGCTATAAACCCTTCCTCATCGCACCCTATTACTATTCCAGCTGTTCAACCCTTCTTAGCAAACCCCTCCAACGCCTCCGTAAACACCTCCCCCCACCTCGCACTCGTATTCCTCGTCACAAACTCCTCGAGCTCAGCATACCTCCTCCTCTTCTCCTCCACACCCATAACCGCAGCCTCATACACCGCATCCGAGAGCTGCTGCTTGCTACTCGGATTAAACGTAATACTCCCCTTCCCCATAAACGCCGCAGCGCCCGCCAATTCCGACAGCACGAGCACCCCATGCCGATCCTTCTGGCACGCAACGTACTCGGCCGCAACGAGGTTCATCCCGTCGCGCCGCGACGTAATCAGACAGATATCCGCGATGCGGTAGAGCGCAGTTAGATCCGTGAATGAGACCGAGTGGTGCATGTACACGATTGGCGATCCCTCCGGTGTAGAGTGCTCGCCAGTGATCTTCCCGACGAGCTGGCTGATTTCGTTGCTGAGGTCCTTGTACTCCTGGACGTCTTCACGGCTTGGGATCGCGACTTGGATGAGCACCACTTTGCTTTTTAGGTCGGGGTGCTGCGAGAGGAAGTGTTCGTATCCTTGCAGTTTTTGGACTAGACCTTTCGTGTAGTCGAGTCTGTCGACGCCTAATATCACGATCTTGCGCTTGTACATGTCCTCGAGCTCGTCAACACGAGACTGCACTTCCGTTCCCAAAAGGCCGTCGGTGAATTTCTGCGGGTCGATTCCGACAATGAATGTCCCTGTATGTACCTTCCTCCCCTCGTAAGAGATAACATCCCCATCCCCATCTCCAACAACCTCAACCCCGAGTCCCCGCGAGCAACACTCGACAAAATTCCGCTTATACTCATCCGTATGAAACCCGACGAGATCACACGCAAGCACCCCTCGCAACAACTCCTTCTGAACAGGCAGGGCACGCCAAAAATCCTCCGCGGGAAACGGCGTATGCAGCGTGAATCCAATGGGACAGTGTTTCTTGCCTGCGGCGTCGAGGCGTTCACGGAGGTACGCTGGTAACAGGAGCAGGTGGTAGTCGTGGATCCAGATTAGGTCGCCGTCTTCGACGGAGGAGGCGATTGTGTCGGCGAAGATGGTGTTTACTTTTTGGTAGGCAAGCCACGCTTCTTCGGCGAAGGACACGCCGCTTTGGTAGTGTAGGATTGGCCAGGCGATGCCGTCTATATGGTTCTGTTAGCGTTGTTTCGAGATACCCTTTCCTTCCGGGAAAAGGGTAAACGGGGGGACATGGGCGCGCACTTGAAAACTCATTATAATGCCTCTGCGCAAGCTCCTCGTCCAGAAAAATCCCCACGGCGTCTTTATCGCCCAGCGCCGCCTGCGCGGTCTTCCGCTCCTCTTCGTCTTCAATGTTCGTCCCCGGCCACCCGAACCAGCGCACGTTCGTCGACGAGCTGATCCCCGAGAGCGCGGTGACGAGGCCGCCGCTGGATAGCGAGGACTCGTAGGAGCCACCGTCGACTTTTTTCAGAGAGAGGGGGAGCCGGTTCGAGACGATGATGAGACGGCGTTTTTTGTCGGGCATCTTGCTTTCTTTCTGTGTCTTGCTTGTTTGGTTGTTATGTTTGGTGTTTGGTTCGCGAATGTCGTTGTGAGGTTGTGTTTATCTTCGACCCGAGTCTCTCTGCTTAATGATTAATTTGCTCAGTTGCTTCTCTCTTTAATATGCTCAATCAAAGCATGCAGTCAGCGGCGCCCGCCTGTTTTATTTCCCATTTGTACACCCCGCTGATCTCGTCCCCAAACCCACGCCACAACTAAGTTCTGAGGTCTACGTGGGGGCGGCTGATGTCAGTCAAAGGCTGCACCGAGCTCTCTATCTCAGTCCTGGTCCTGGTCCTGGTTCTTCCAGCATGATCGACCAGGTCGCGGTGACCAAGTTGGGCTGCTACGGCGCATTTCCAACACACCACCCTTTCCATCTCAGCCTTAACACAGCTAGTTGGCCTATCACATGCAGAGGAAAATATTAACAATCGCATTGTGAAACGGCTGACGTCGAGATTTGCTGTTTGTGATGATCAGAGGTCGATGATGATGTATGATGTCATCGTGGGACAGCTGCTCCATGCGTTCGGCAGATGCCACTCAGCAGGTTCCAGCGCAGCTCAGCGGAGCTCAGCTCCAGTGGGATCGATCTCGATCCCCTGCTTGACATCTTTATTGCCATTAGGAGGAGCAATCAACCTTGTCCAGCGAAATGTGACGTCTAAATACCGGTGACCGCACCCCGACATCAGAAGCGAACTGTAACTGGCTGGGGGAGATGTATATAGCTGGAATTAAACTACTAGCTCGGGGAATTCCTTTGAACGGCTGCGCTAGCACAAACCTGTCTTGATTTGACCTATTTTAAGTATCTACATTCAAGAAACCAAAGAACAAAAATGGCCGAAGATCGCATCAACGCCATGCGTGGCTACAAGGCGTCAGTCCATCCAGTCCCCTCCCCTCCCCTCCCCTCTCTCCCCAACCCCCTCTAATATATTCCTCAATTTCGAAGCCAATTAACTAACGGAATGTCTAGCGCAACAAACAACCCCAACGTCTCCAAGCAAGCCAAGCAACACGCCGAGTCAATGCTTCAGCACGAAGTCGGCGGCGGCGAGGCGCAGGAGGAGCTGTACAATCAGCGCGGTGACTATGACAAGTCGCCGAATCGGGTTGCGGGCGGGTTGAAGGCGTATGTTTTCCGTATCCCCTGTTTTGGCCATCGTCGAGGTGGCGGTTCTGGAATGCTGAGCTGTTTGGTGTTAGTTGGGCTTGCTAACTGGTTCGTTTCACAGCGCCATGCATAACCCTGGTATCCCGGAGAGTGGGAAAAAGAAGGCGCAGGATAAACTTGGGAGCGATGCGCCGGCTGAGTAGATTAGGTTAGGGCTACCTGAATGTAAACCTAGTTATATTCTTGCGGAGTCCGAGTCATGTAGATACTCCGTAGGACAACGTAGTACTAAATCTGACGAGACGGATTGGAAGGATCGTCTACGCTCTGCAATTTCATTTCTCAGGCGCAGCAAAAACATAATGGAATGTCTGGAGTATGTTCTAGAGCAGTGGCACGGCGATCCTCCGAGGTAGCTGATAGCTTGATAGTTTGAGCTCAAGTGGAGAAGGGCATACATCATGATCCCGTATCTGCCATTACATCACCACCTGCTCCAGCCCAGGTCAACATCATGCCATTCCCCTCACAGTATCACTAGCTCTTCGAATATATGCGACTGCCTACCCGGTTTGTTCGAAAGTCTTTCTCGAAAAGTTCCAATCGCACTTGACACGTCCATCAACCAAACTTGCATCGCCGATCATCCATACAACATCCCACACACACGCAACCGAATATGTCGTTCACAGCACAACGTCTCCGCCTTCTGCGCGCTCCCCTCGCCAGGCCACAGGCCATTACCTGTCCCAAGATTACAACAACGACGACTAGACTCTCTCGCCGCGGCTACGCCTCAGAACCAACACCCCCTCCATCCCGAAGCTCAAACACAACATGGTAATCCTCCTGCCCTCTTCTCCCCCTCGCCCTCAATTCCCCTTCAAACCCACTAACCAGACCTTCTAGGCTCGTAATAACAGCCGCCCTCGGCATCCCCGCCGCCTACTACCTCCTCCAAGGAAATAGCACACGGGGACCGAGCGGACCAGGCGTAACTTCCGGGTCTCCCACAACGCCGCCAGCGACACAAGACCAGCCTGCGTCGCGGAAGGCGCCCTCGGATCCCAACACGATGAGTTCGAAGCAGGAGGGCCTGGATAATGCCGATACGTCAAATCCGTATGTGAATGAGCCCGGGAAGAGTGTTAAGGGCGAGGGCGAGACGGAGACGGCTAAGGTTAAGGGGACGGTTAGTCCGGAGCGGCCGCAGCGGTGAGCTTCTATATGAGTATGTATAGTATGTATGTATGGTCGTTAGGTATGAGGGGTTTGCGTTTGGGTTTGTGGTGAGGTATGGTATAGATGAAAATGTGGGTAATATGCAAACAACCATATCATCGAATGCTAATCACCTGGGCCAAGGCGGAAATATGACTAGTTCTATATATCCAGGCGGAATATGTCAGTGCTCTTCTTCTTTTGGAACAAACCTCTCAAATGTCTGCGCTGCAGTATCTATGTTGGGCGCGGATTCCCATTGTCGATGTGGCTAGGCTATCTAGTCTCAATAGCCCACTCCGTATACGAGCGATGGGCTCACCCATCGGGCTCCGGGCGTAATGTTCAGCTTCTGGGCTCGACTCGCCATTCTGGATCATGGTATGTGTTCAACTTTCAATCTTCTTCCGTGGAGTAGTAGCGTCCTGATAGTTTTGAAAGCTAGACCTGTCGTGCTATTGGACTTCTGGCAGTAGATATATACATTGGCTCGTGCACACTGTGACACTATACAAGTGACTAAAATATACATATATATAAATAGGAGATTGCTTCCTCCCTTAAGGTTTGTTTTCTTGCCATCACGCAAATTCTTGAACAGAAGGATAGACTGTATAAATTGTAGTTAATAAGAGAGGAGAAGGTGATACCCAGTGGACCTGAAAAGAAGTCTGCTGGGGATGTGATCCTCTTTGTGTCTGCTTGCGTTATGTTACAGTTGCAGCAGTCACAAGTGGTTCCAGCTCAAGTAACAGGAAGTAGCTCGGGGCAGGTGCTTGTTCTTTCTTTACCCCGCCCTAATGCCCTCATCGTGTTGAGTCGCTGCTGAACGACTTGTCTAGGCGCTTTTGGAGGAGCTCTAATGTGGCTCTGCTGCTCTCCCACACGCGCCTGGCTTCATAATACTCTTCATGTGAAACCCAGCCATCTTTACCAACGACGGTCGCTCGCAGACTGTCAAGCTCGGTAAATGCATCCGCCCAATCTTGCGCCTGCTGTCGGCCCTTGTCAATCTCGTCTTGGGTGAAGGAGATCGGGCACGGAGTCGCCACACCCCGGCGCTCCATGAGCTGATCCCACGACTCGTATATCTGTATAAGAAGCTCTTTGAGTGGGATCGGGCCGTCCTGGGAAGATGATCCAACGAGATCAAATATGAACCTAGTGGGGTCATCGTCGTCAGTTCTCATGGCGTCCAGGGCCAAGATGAGCGGCTTGTTGAATTCCCTCGAGGCCAGCTCGTAGAACTTTTTCAGCCGGAACCTGGCGAGCCTTTTTAAAGCTATCTTTTTCGCTGATTGCGCGAGGGTCTTGAAATCCTCTGGTAGCTCGGGTTGAACCGCGCCCCAGGGGTAAGAAGGGTCGTCGCAATCAAAGATCGAGGGGAATCTCGCCTGCATGAAGAGCGGGGCGGTATGCACACCCTGCCAATCGATTATACCCGATATTTGGGTTGGGTCTGCGGAATCGACAAATATATTGTCCGCGTTCATATCGTGGTGCAGCAGAACGGGGCGAAGAGTTTCTGGTGGCGGTAATATATGAGGCAGCACTCTTAGGAACTGCTCAAGAAGATGTACATGCTCACTAGATCCCTGTTGCGACTTTCCCAATGGTACGGATGTGTTGCTGGATCTGCTATGGTCTGACTGTTGGATCATGGCGATCTCACGCTTTGCGATGGATGCGAGGTATTCCTGGGCAGTCTCCCCTAGTTAGATCCATTAGTCTTGTGGAACAAGGAGAGCACCAGGATTTTAGATGGCGCATACAAGGCCCCCGATCAATATCTAGTTCTCCCTTTTCGTCTTCCCAGAATGAGCGATGGGTTGTTGGACCAATAACAAAATCTGACATGGCCTCCTTTGCCAGTTCGGTCGGATTGTCAATATTTCTGTCATGATGAGATGTGCTACTACCCTTGTAGTACAAGCTGCCGTAGAAGTCAAACTTTACATTCGTAAGTTTCTGCTCGATGGCGACCAGGCTTTTTACCAGACCGAAGCGTTGAGCTTCGGACATTGCATCCCAAACCTCACTCAACTGGCGCCCCTTGACTCTTTCCATGAGGATATACTCTGCACTCACGGGGTTGGGTTCCGACGAGGAACTCCAAGAAAGAACCCTGGGAACTGGGATATCAAGAACATTGCGAAGCTGCACGTGATTCAATATCAAAAGTCAGCCCAGGTGGACTGAGAGGGCGAGGGGAGCAAGTGCAACGGGGGTCATCATCATCACGCACAAAATCAAGCGTCGCGACCTCACTGGCGACAACACGCTGCGGGTGACCCGCATTCGGGTTCGGGATCCTCGCCAGCACCTCCCGGCCATTCCCCATCTTCAGAGAAAACACCTTGTTGTGCATGCCCTCGGGGAGTTTCGTCATTCTGACACACCCACTGTAGGCAACACGACCGGCGAGCCGCTGCAGGGCGGGGACATTGAATTCGACATATCGCCTTTGGAGTTGTTGTGGCTCGTCGTAGAGCCAGCGACCGGACGTGTAGCGAAAGAAGGAGCTGTCCGGTGCGGGTTGCTCTCCGTTCGCAGAGTCAGTCTTCCGGGTAGGTCGCAAATTGCTCGCGGTATATAAAAGTGATCTTGGCTGCAAAGTGAACAGTTTCGAGACTCTGTGGGGCCTTTGCATCGCGATATTTGGCAAGCGCGAATGCTGCGTGTTTGTTGGGGGAAAGCCAACTGGCCGACCGAAGGGGGGATCACGTGAGCCAGTTTCCACCAAGAGGAAATCCCGACACCACGACAATCAAATTGGGTTTATTTATGCTGGAGCATTCAGGATAATCATGGCAATAAATAAACCGGGAAATTAAAACATGTTTGTCTAGTACCATCTCCATCCATATGGCTTGTTCAAAATTGGACTGGTTGGGCTCTGTTAATATATAGAGTAAAGGTTGTCTAAAGCATGAAAACCATGTTACTCCGCTATGGATTCTACTTCTTGCTAGTTCTAAGCATTTATCAACATGTATTCCATCCACTCTATTTTCTCAAAAAATAAAAAAAGTACCAGCGGATTACAAGGTGGAATTTGACAAATAACGGTTGGGCGCCAGCCACAGCCATCGAAGGTAGCAATTGGATCTCCAAGCTCGTCTGAAAATCCAACTACCAGATGCAATGTCCCTCCAAGGCTCTTGAGTCAATACATTATTGGAGTCCTCGAGCGGGGAAGCCAGATAAGCCCGGGGCCTGATAAGGTCCAAAGATAACGACCCCGCACGCGTTGGACACTCATACAGCTGAGGTGACACAACACAACACCAGCTGACCCCAAGTGCCTCTTCTCCTCTTCCTTTCGTTCATTCTCTCTTCATTTTCCCTGGAATCCAAACTACTCGCATTGCAACCATGGATCCAGCAATTGACCACCTCCTCAATCTCCAAGCCGTCCGCGAAAGAGCCCACATCGTCTTCGGCCTCGCAAAGCAGGGCCTCCTCAACCACTTCGACTACCACCCCGACCGGCTCGATGCCGTGGTTGAGTATGTTGTGGGGATTATCCAGGTACGCCCCCTCCACCCCTCCAATGCCCTCTAAATTCAATTGAAGAGGTCTACGGGTTGAGAACTGATAACGCATCAGCGCGACTTCGGCCCAAACAACTTCCACTCCATCCCCCCGCACGGCCGCTGGCAGCACTTCGACGTCGGAAACGTCCCGCGAATCCAGAAACTCCTAACACAATGGGACGAAGCGGGCTACGACGCCGTTGAGAAAGTGCGGAGCCTCGTCGATCTCTTCTTCGTCTCGGTCTTACTCGATGCTGGTGCCGGTGATCGGTGGAAGTTCACGGAGCCGGCCACGGGGAATGTGTATACGCGGAGTGAGGGGATCGCGGTTGCGTCGCTGTATATGTTTCTTGATGGGGATTTTGCGAGTAATGGGGGAGAGGGTGCGAGGAGGGATGTTGTTGATGGTATGTGTTCCCATTGACGCTAAGACGCGGTATGATATTGTTGCTGACCTGGATGGTTGTGTAGGTGCAGCGCTAAAAAACATCACGGTTGAGACATTATATAAGGGCTTCCAGATCAACGAGGAGAACCCGCTTGTGGGCGCAGAGGCGAGGGTTGAGATACTCCAGAGGCTCGGCCAGTCGCTGTTGGATAACCAGGATATCTTTGGGCCGAGTGGACGGCCAGGTTTGCTTGTTGGTATGTACAGTACAACCTACGATATGGTCTCGCCAGTCCCATAACTAACCGAGTAGACTACCTGAAACGCGGCGGCGGCAGCGGCGGCGAGCTCGACTACGCCCTCCTCTGGAGCACACTGCAGAAACTGCTCATCCCAATCTGGCCGTCCGATCGGACAAAAGTATCCGGGAAGCCCGTGGGCGACGCATGGCCCCTAAGCGTCCTGGCGAAACACAAACACGAATCCGCATCGAACGAACCTCCAGAAACAGCAACAATCCAGCCCTTCCACAAACTCACCCAGTGGCTCGCCTACTCGCTAAAAGTGCCTTTCGAGCGCCTCCTCTCGACAACCTGGGCAAACGCCGAGCTCGGCACGGGCCTACCCGAGTACAGAAACGGCGGACTCTTCGTCGACATGGGTGTTCTCACACTTAAACCGAGCGCCTTGGAGAAGGGACTCAAGACCTCCGGTAGCGAACTCCCCTGCTTCGGGGCCGGAGACGATGAGATTGTCGAGTGGCGCGCGATGACGGTTGCACTGCTAGACGAGCTGCATCAACGGATTCTGGCAAGTGGGAAGTTTGGAGACGTGAAACTGACGCTGCCGCAGATGTTGGAGGCCGGGTCGTGGAAGGCTGGCCGCGAGATTGCGGCGCGGAAACGGCCGGAGAGCAAGGGGAGTCCGATCCTGAACTCGGGAGATGGGACGCTGTTTTAGTTTACATAGTGCCATCACATGGTTTCCTGGTGGGTAGAATAATCAAGGCAATATATAATCATGGCCTTTCAACCTGCAGCAAAGGAAAGACTTGCTCCGGAACCCAGCTTCCTGAACTTGGCTACCATATGCGATGGCCATGTGCAGGCGGCGATATGTGGCCTACAAAACCAAAGTTCACTTGACTGGTAATAGCTAAGATCATATGTCTAGCAATGAACGTGGGAATCTTTCCCGGTTGCCAATCTCCAATGCTCTTGCATGCCTTTCAAAGTTCAACTAAAGACTCTGTTAATCAGATTCTATGACATTCTGAAAAAAGGGCCGAGTGCCAGATTCTATTTTACTCATGGACAATACCTACCTTCTTTTGCCGCTCTAAAATGATAGAGATGTGCTTGATTATAGGGACTAATTTAGTGTAGTATCATTGTTCATGTATACAGTAGCTCGGAGAGTTTATATATAGTTGGCCGGAAACCTCGACCGAGTCGGTGGTAGGGCTCGGCATATTGAACTTGTTAATATCCATTAATCCCTTAGCTTGAGTACAGAAATATTGAATAGTCCTCCATTAAAGAAACAGGCTGGCAGATAGGGTATAAAGGACGTCCCAAGTCCGTTGGAACAGACAAGCGAGTACTGTAATCCACGTGATTGACATTACCATTTGGAACTGCTACCACAATATTTAAGCCCTATACTCGCCAGACTTATATCCAGTGCAAAATTCTTTGCCAAGTTGAGATTATATATTGTCCAGAAAAGGAAAACCAAAAAGGAGGAGTCCGTAACAATGGCCGTGGCCGAGGCATTGATTACTCCGTGCTGCGATGAAGGGGCGACTTGCTATATTTGCAGGAGCTTTGTTTATATAATTCACCAAGAGTTGAAGAGTTACTGCGACGAGTTTTAGAGTGGAAGGATTTATAGCTACAGGGTTGGTGTAAAAGTAGCTGTACTGCTTCACACTATGCACTGGCCACATTAGTGCTCGAGGTTCCTCGCAGACGGCCTGTAATTGTGTGCTAGAACCACATTGTCTCGTCATCAGAAGCAGATGCCAATAGCTGGCCACAAGGAGAGAACGTCACTGACACCCAAATCCCTCAGTTCCAAGACCTAGCAAGCTAATCGCCTCTACATATTGCCGAAAATGCTCCTGGATCAATAGTCACGCATCCTCTATCTCAGTGGCAGCTACTGGAGTGTATTATCAGTCTTTCGTATCTGTTAATCAACCCATCCTGCCTGGCGGGTTAGTACCCAAGTGGTGGTGTGGAGTTTTGAGAACAAGTAAGACATTTCGGAGACAAACCACAAGAGGAGTGTGTGTGGTGGCGAATATGTCCTCCCTTGGTATATTCGGCTACAATCGTGGAATGCAGTGGATGATTGCTGGAACTGCGCGAGTGACAGCGGAGAATATTCAAGATCAAGTATGCGACCAATCGTAGTGTGACCGCGTGTCTCTCAGTGGTCTGAGCTCGTCGTCGGCATGAGTTATAGAATGTATAGCTCGGACGTTACTACGGAATCGAGTCGAATACCTGCAAAAATGCATCAGAATGCACAGCCAATGCTGTATGGTTTAGGGACACTGAGATCAGGAATGCTCATCGCCACCCGGGATGCGTATTTCGTATTCCATTTTGCCGTTAACCTGCTGGAGCCTGCCATGATTCGGATATGTGCGCTAGGAGTCTGCGGGAGGTCCGAAAAGGGAGGAGGGAGTGCGAGCTCGTCCGGGAATCCGGGATGATACAGTGGAGCCCCATGTGGGAATGGAAGCGAGCATGATCAAAGCCCCGGAGCGGGTCATTAAGATGCTTCTTGAGATGGGCCTTGACCTCTCTCTGGGCAAAAAGAATGCTGGAGAAGAGAATTCCCAGTAGATGTTGCATTGTTGAGGCCCGGAATCCATCTCCATCGGCTGATTCAGGCAGGAGTGTTGACAGGATTTGCGCAGGGATCAACCGCCAGTGTGCGAATGGTTGCGAGCAGAGCGCAGATCGGTGGAGTCGCTTATCAAATGATGCCATGCTGCATCAAACCAGATCGAGGAGAACAACGTGGCCGGGCGACATTTCTCCTTGCAAGGATGGCCTCGGGCTAAATCTCGATCGGCATGCACCTAAGAAGTGCTGAAGAATGTGGACCGCTATGAGGCCGTCGTCGTTCGGGATTCCCGATGGGGAATGTGGTAGACGACTCCCACTACATCTCAGCTTGGGCTCAAGTTTCGACATGGCGGTCTGTGCCCAAGCGAGCGCTAGCCGCTGCATTTATTGGTGTAGGAATTATTGCTGTGCAGCTGCTGGAAAGGCAATCGCGGCCCATGATCCTTCGAGTCCGCTCCGGCCGAAAGCAGAGTCAACACTGCTGCGGACACGGCCATCGTCGCCAGCACAATAATCCTGGATTGACCCTTCCCCAGCGGGGCACGGAATTACCCCTCCATCAATCAGTTCCAGCTCAGACTGAGGACTCATTCACGCTGGAGGCTTCACAACAGACCTCGAGTGCATATCCAAACGCCCAGAGTGATGAGTCTCAGTCTTCGGTCTGACGTGTCTCGCTCCTAAAGCCCGACCCCTGCATTGTCGATGTGATGGGAAAACCTTAGTTGAGCTATGCTTTCCTGACTGAGGGGCAGCTTCGCGCCCGGCAATCAATTCCGAGACTAGGCAAGGATGCGTGCAATGAACAGAGCACACGCACAGAGAAAAGAGGCAGGCGGGGGCCCAATCGCCGGCGAGTGCGAGCTGCCAAAAGGGCCGTGATCGTAGTCGGCGGGCCATGATTGGCTGGGATGGCGCTCCGAAAAGTCGGAGAAAAGCAGCACAATTCTCGGCCTCAGGGAACTTCCCTACTCGCGACTGTGTGGAATTCGATCCCACGCCGCTTGATTGGCAAGCCACCGCTTCAATTCGGGGTTTGGTTCGCGATCCCAAATGCCTGGATCGCCCTTGACGTTATAATATCGCTGTACCACCGACTCCATCTCCAGGTGGGACATATTTCCGAAATGCGGCGGGCTCGTTCTCGCTGAAGCGTCTCCAACTCACACCACCACCCTGGAACTTCTTCCCCAACGAGATTTTTGACATCTTTCTTTCCTTCCTCCCTGCCAGGCTGCGCTTCTAGGTCCTTCCCCCGCTCTCTCATATGTCCGATCCCCAGTCCTCCCGGCCGCTCGCCCCTGCACCGGGCCTCCCAGAGACGCAGAAGGTCGCGACAGACGAGGCCAATCCCGGGCGGAAACACAAGACAACCGCGTGCCGAGCATGCAAGCAAAAGAAGCTAAAGGTACTTTGTTCAATTCCGCAGATCCCAAGACAATGGCGTAGCTGACCGCGGGGTTGTGTTTAGTGCCGGGGCGACCCGCCGTGTCAGCACTGTGTTGCCAACGGGATCGAATGCCATGTCGACGAAATGGCTGACATGCGCCGGAAAACCGCGATGAAACGCAAAGTCGACCGCCTCGAACAATCCTCCGACACATTCGATCGCCTAGTGGACGCACTGCGGGAGAGCAAAGACAAACGATTGGCGCAGGTGCTGAGCTTAATCCAGAGCAACGCTTCGGTTGAGGAGCTGCACGACTACCTCGAGGCGAATTTTACGCGGACGGAGATGGACAAAACAGCGGGGTTGCAGGATCTTCAGCATCATCTACGGCGCTCGTCGGACGAACCTGAGGAGGAGGATCCCCCGGCGTCGCGCCCTCCGCGCCGCATGCTCGATGTGCGGCGGCTCGCCGATAGTCCGATATACCGAGTACCGGCGAAGCCGTGGACGACGGTCACCGATGATGACGATCTAGTTTCGCACCTCGTCTCGCTATTTTTCACCTGGAGCTTCCCCTACTTCTGCTGGATCGACCGAGATGCTATTATTAGTGCGATGGAAAATGGCGACGTGCACAGCCCGCATTGCTCGCCATTTTTGGTGAACGCGATTCTCTCTGAGGCTAGTGTATGTTCTGTATCTACGTCCATATATGTACACACCGGTACAAGGTTTCTAACACGTCGTCATCTGTTCTAGTACAATTGCGACTACACCGAGGTGTATACTGTCCCAGGCGATCCACTCTCACGAGGTGACCAATTCTACGAGGAGGCCCGTCGACTGCTCGAACAAGAGGAACAGGAAGAAAGTCCGATGAGTGTCGCGACTATCCTTGGTCTTATGATCATGGGTGTGCGGTTAGTATTCTTGCCCGTTACTTCCTGAAACCAACGCTCACATCGCCATAGTTTAACTTGGGCGGGCAAGGACCGGGTGGGGCTGATGTACATGAACCTGTCAAGTCGCGCGGCGGAAGAGTACGCCAACGCGCACCCTCCGCTGCCGGTGTATGATGAACCTACTCGGGCGGCGGAAAACGTTGTGAATTGGACACTCTGGGGTAATTTTTGCTTGACAGCGTAAGGACTCCGCTCAGGTACCCGATGCTCTTTATGCTGACTATTTAGATCTGCCGCCGCATCCTTTATGAAGCATATGAACGTGCAACCACCGCAGCGACCGCGTGTTTCCTTATGCCACTCGAACCGCAAGGATGTCTGGTCACCTTATCCTCTCGGTGAGGATCCGGTGCCCGGACACTATAGCTGTGTATTCGACCGCTGGTGCGACATTTGTTGCATCAGCATTAGCATCACTCGCTCCTTTTTTTCGGTCGAGGATAGGCGGCCTCCTTCAGAAACTGCTTCTGTTGTTAACGATATCCACCAGCAGTTGCGGGGATGGTATGCGAATCTTCCAGACTGTCTGAGAGCGGAAACGACAACCGTACCGCATGTTCTGTCCCTTCAGTACGTCCCTTCAGGCTATCTATCTATTTTTTTTTGAAGACTAATTTCCCAGTCTCTTCTATCACACAACCGTCATTCAGCTCTTTTGGGTCTTCCAATCGTACAACACGCCCGACTTGGATCCCAAAGCATTCGCGTCAGCCAGGGCGGCAACATATCACAACGCGCGACGCATAGCTCAGTTAATCAGCATCCATCGCGTGCGCTGGGGAATCGACCGAATGCCTCCCTCTACTCTACAATGGATCACGATTGGACTTTTCGCCCTCATAGGAGCTCTGGATTCACCCGAGAACCGCACCGCCTTTACCGAGCTGTGTACCCTTTCCCGCGCGTTCTCCAGGCGCTTCCCCTTGGCTAAAGGAATCTTACGCATGCTCCAGCTCACCGCACTGCATATGAACGTTACCTTTCCCGAAGAGACGGACGCTCTATTCAGCTCCTTCACTGTCGAGAACTGGACGGATAGAGACCGAGAGTCGTTTAGCAGCCTGTATCCACATCTAATGTCAGTCATCAAACACGGGCCGGCTCGGCGCGAGGACGGCTCGCTGGATCAATTCCTTCAAAAATGGGACAAACTGGGCCTGGAAGATGGTGTCCTTCCCCCGTCTTCGGCTGCTGTACAAAGCGCGAAGTAGAGGATCAACGCCGCCAGACACTTGAACACGAGGGTGGATGGCCGGATAACCGATGGCTCTGCCACAACGGCCCTTCCCCTCTCCCAACGCATCAGAGACGGTTGAACCCACAAAACGACTGGCGCCGTATTCCTCCAGTAGCACCGATGTAGCGATGCAGCGATGATCCTGGCTTATACACGCGGCCGGAGTTCTGCATGCCTGCCGCCTGTCGTCGACAGTTGCAAGCGTGTGATACGTTTGCAGGCCAAGGCGTCTGTTCATCGCTTTCTCGAGCCTGGCAACCGCACCAAGGCCACAGGGCGTCTTCCAGACGTACATTTTGCATCGCTCTCCAGCGAGCGCTTTGGTGTTCGGGAGCTCGCTCATGCATCACGAAGACACAGGCTTGGCGAAAACTTGGCGTCGACTCGCAATTTCAGCGGGATTCCATGTATTTAGCTCTTCTGGATAGCGTACTAGCTTGGGACGGATCTCTGAATATTATCAATGTATTTCACTCGATCCCTGTCATCGTCCCACCTCACTGCTGAGGCTCATGCCCCGCTCATCTGGCCAAGAGGCATCAAACAGGCTAGGACGATCGGGGTTAAGGCAGGCGAGCGTGGATGAGGAGCACAGGACGCGCCGCAGCCACTGCCCGCCAGGCTCAGCGCAGGAATACGAGGTCCAACTCATCCTGCCGGACAGACTGCGCCCGGCGCTTCGCTTTGCCTGTCGTGATCATGGCCTCAATTCTCTTCTTTGAGATTCCCCGACATGTCGTTTTCTTCGACACTGCGTTGCTCCTGAGGTCAACACCGCCAACGCAGCGTACAGCGCCCTCCGCACGATGGCCGACGACTGGTTCCCCGACATCGTCGTCGGCGTGGATTTCGGCATGACCTGCACAGGTGCGATCGTTCGGAATCCCCCTCCAATTCTCCCCTCTCCCCTCTCTCCGCAACCAACTAACACTCTCGATAAATCGCAGGCGTCGCCTACTCCTACGGCCCAACCTGGGCACCCCCGAAATCAATCCAACACTGGCCGGGCCTAATCGGCAGCCAAGTCGCGACCAAAGTCCCCTCGCACATCCTTTACCACAACAATACCGTGAAATGGGGCTTCCAATGCGAAGAGAACCTGCCCGACACAAAGGACATCAAGCAATACTTCAAGCTGAACCTCGACCCGGCGTTTGTCGACAACAGACCCAGTGCCCCGAGTCGCGAGGACGCGACGCGCTATTTCCAGGACTACATCCGCTGCGTGTATCAGTATGTGCTGAGTTATTTCGCCAAGACGTTTCCGCGCTTCGAGGGCATGCGTGTCGAGTGGGTGTTTAGTGTGCCGACGACGTGGAAGGACCCGAGGATGGTTGCTGAGCTGAGGGAGAGGATTGTCTTTGATCGCGCGGAGCATCGCGCTGTTATTGGGTTGACTGAGGCGGAGGCTGCCGCGGTTTATGTTTCCGGGTTGCATTATCAGGTATTTGCCTCCTTTAATTCAAAGGGAGGTGGACTGGGCTAATGGTGTAGAAAAACGATGTGATCCTCGTCTGCGACGCCGGCGGCGGCACGACCGACGTGAATGTACTGAAGCTCGCCTCTGCACCCGGCGAACCAACCGTCTACAACCCTCTGGGCTTCGTCGAAGGTACGTCGCATTATCTGTGTCCTCCAATGCGAAAATCCTCTAATAGATCCAGGAAAACCCGTCGGCTCCGTCTTCATCGACCTAGGCGTACACGCGCTCGTCTGCTCAAAGCTCGAACCCATCATCCACTCGCTCCCCGGAACAGCCGAAGACATTGCCTGGCAGATGATGATCGGGCGCTTCGAGCGCTTCAAGTGCTCATTTGGCGTCGAGGGCGAGCAGTTGCCAGCATTGAAACTACCGCTCCCTGCTCCGCTGGCGGATATGGATCTTCCCGAGCATGGGATTCATAGTGGGCAGGTTTTTGTTACGAGGTAACGCTTTCCCTTTAAGGATTTCAATGTGGTGGTTTTGCTAAGTGCGTGGTAATGTTAGCGATGAGGTCCGGGGCATCTTTGATGCGAAGATTGATGATCTGTATGATTTGCTCGATGAGCAGGTTCGGCGATTGCAGTTGAGTCATCCACAAGAGAAGATTGTACTTTTCACTTTTAGAGGTTACCTTGTGATGTATACTGACAATGCACAGTCCTTCCTCGTTCTATCCGGTGGCTTCGGTAGCTGTCCGTACGTCCGGCAGTGCCTTACAAACCGCTACGAAACACGGTCCCAGCTCCTCCCCAACGGAATTAAGGTGCTAACCGTCGATGAGCCGTACGTCGCTCCCGACCTCCCTTTCATCACATATTGCTAACCCACAACAGGCAGCTAGCAGTCGTCCAGGGCCAAGTGATGAACCGCACGCAGCAGCTAAAATCCGGCGGCACAGTCTTCAACCAGCTCTACAGCCCCGTCAGCTACGGCGTGATCTGCGACTGGATCTACGACCCGCGCAAACACGCCGGAGAGCCGACGCGCTGGGACGAGCGGAATGAGAAGACGTATGCGATTAATCAGATTGATTGGCTTGTTTTACAGGTAGCCCCATCCGATTCCTCCAGCATCACCAATATCACTGTACATGAAATGCTTATACATGAACATTAACAGGGCGACCTCGTCCCCCGCACGGGCGTCGCGCGCTCGTTCCCCCGAAAAATCTACCCGAAAGACCTCGCGAAACCATTCACAGCGCAAATCGTCATGTCGCAACTCCCCACGCACCAACTCCCGCGAAGCATGATCCACCCGGGCGCAAAACTCATCTGCGAACTCGAAGTCGACACCGCAACCGTCGACAAGAAACCCAAGAACCACCGCTGGTATAATCGCGCCCCCGTGTACTTTATGGTCACCGTCATCGTGAAACTGGTCATCGAGCCTGCGGGGTTGCAGTTTGAGCTGTGGAATGCGGCGGGGCAGCGCATTACGAGTCTTTCGAGGGTTAACGGTCCGAGTGGAGTTAATGTTGGAGCCGATGGGTACTTCTCGCCGAGACACTCGGTTATCAGTAGCTCGGGTGTATCGTCTGCGTCGCCTGGTGGCTATGGGAGACCGGGGAGTCTGAGTCCGGGCAGTGGAAGTGGGAGCAGCGCAACGGGACCGATTACGATTCGGTGGGAGGCGCTCGCGGAGAAGATGCAGGATGAGGGGCACTCACAGCGCATGGCGAGCGCGTTTGAGGCAAGGAATCATCGGGTTGTTTCCGAGATGCTGGATCCGAGTTCGGTGCCGTTTGAGTTGCCTGGGGATTCGGGGCATAATGTCCATGTACTGGCCAATGCAAATCCGAACGTGCATGCGCAGGGTGGTGGGATGGGGACGGGGATTGGGGTGAATCGCGGTGGGAGTACTACGAGGAAGTTTGCGTCCTACCGCAATTGATCTCGGTCTGGTGGTTCGTCCAACTGTCTGGGTTTCGCTGGTTTGATACCTCTGGCTGCTACTGGCTTTATATACATGTACGCATTGATACCATGACTTGACTTGCACCTCTGCAGGCCCATTGTCTTGATTCCCAATTCCTTGATGAAGACCCACAACTCAAGACGAACTTCTACCATGGCGTTGCCCTTCCCTGGCCGCTTCCCCATGCTGTAAATAACCCTATAGACCGCCTGTTAGAAGGCAAGTACGGACATAACTGCAGGATGCCCACCGTCGTACTTTCCTCACGCTGCACACTATAGATTATCTCCGTACGGAAAGTGCGACACACCCCCGTCGTTCTCCAGGCAACCGTTGCCCCTTCCTCTTTCGCGGTTGCTGGGCCGGGGGTCACTCGCTCCTTCCTTTGGCTGCACAGGCTGCGCAGACGGAAGGCACGGGCCGAGAATCTCCGTCGCTCTTTCCTTTTCCGTGGGTCATGTTCGGGCACCTATGCTAGCCGGACTGTCCCATATTTGAGATTCCTCCCTAGTCTCTTGGTCTCCCATACTGTCCTCGCCCTGCTGCGCCTGAGCGATTCTCATGTGACGTGGTTATTCTACATCCAGCAGGCAGCTCGATGGTATCCTCTATGACTGGCTATCGTGGCTTCTTTACCCCAAGAGCAGCATGTCAATCATGCTCGGTTTCCGTACTCCATCGTCAAAGCTTTGGGATACGCGCGGCGGGGCCGAGATAGAGTCAGGCACCGTTCTGTGAAGAACCTGTTGGCCACCGAGGACTTACTCTGGTCCCCGCTCTGAAACGCGGGGCCTTGACTCCGTCTTGGCTCCCGCGTGGAGACACACTAGGGACTGCTATCTTCGTCCTCTGTACCCTGCTAGCCCTACAGTCCGGGACGGGACAGCCTGTGGGTGATTGTGGGACGTGTGGGAATTGTGGAGGTGGAAACCTGAACTAAAGTCGGCCGTCCCTTCTGAGCTCTGGAGTACGTACAACGACTATGATCTATCAAGATTCATCCCTAGAATTTCCCTGTTCTCCTCTATCCAATGAAGCTTGCTAGATTGGTCATCGGTCAATCGTTAAAGGTGGTAGAGGTAAGACTATAAGGGCATCGCATCATTACGCATACGCATCCCTCAACGGTCTAGACCACCAGTACACACTCGCCAGCCTTCGCAGTGCGAAGGATTCACCACGGTCCGCGACCAGGCACCGGCCGCCATGGCGCGAAACACCCCGTTTGTAAAACCCCTCGAATCATTGGCCTGGCGTGAAGAATCATCATCAATCACCAGTGACAGCGGGAACGAGGAGCACAGGGCTCGCGCATTCTCCACCAGTCGCATCGCCGAGTGAGATCAAGGGCATTCGTCATCGAGTGACGACTCACTCGTGCTTGGCGTCTCGTCCCGGAGCTTGAGCGCATATTGGCTTTGCTTGGCGCGTGAGCTTGTATGCGTAATGCTTCATCCTTCGCATGTGCCAGGGTGTTTCGAGTTGCTTGACATGAGAGGGGATGAGGGGGGAGGGCCGTGGTTGTAGGGGTGTCGTGACCAGGTATAAAGAGGAGGTGGAAGTCGATTGATCTTAATACTGTCCAGCAAGTACGGCCCTCCATCTCACATCTAGTCCTCTCGTATCAATCGATCGCCCAATATGCAACTCAAACACCTCCTCCAAGCACCCCTCCTCCTTGCGGCGCTGGTCTCCGCGCACCCAGGCCACGAAGAGAAGCTCGCAACGCGCGACCTCCTCGAATACAAAGCGCACCTCCGACGCGGTCTATCCAACTGCGCCTCCACCTTCGATGAAACCGGCCTAACCGCCCGCTCCATCGCGCGCCGCGCCCAAATCACCGCCGACTACCGCCTCAAACACGCCCTCGCCAAAGCCGCAGCCAAGTCCAAGCGCGACACCGACGACGTCCTCGACACCTCGCACCTCTCCGCCGAGAACTACACGCTGTCCACCGCTGAGTCCGAAATCTTCGGGACCTCCACCAGCACCTGCGTCTTGAACCCCGAGGGCGAAACGGGGCCATTCTGGGTAAACGGCGAGCTGATCCGTACGGATATCCTCGAGTCCCAGCCCGGCGTCCCCGTCGTCCTGGAATACCAATTCGTCGACGTGAGCACGTGCGAGCCGCTCGTGGGCATCTACGCCGATACCTGGTCCTGCAACGCAACGGGTGTGTACTCTGGCGTGCAGGGGAACGGGAACGGCGATAGCAGCGACGACAGTATCCTCACCGAGACATTCCTGCGCGGCGTGGGCAAGACGGACGACGAGGGTGTCGTTACGTTCAACACGCTCTTCCCGGGCCACTACTCCGGCCGCACGACGCACCACCATATCATCGTGCATCTGAATGCGACGCTGCTGAGCAATAATACGCTGACCGGGGGTTCCGTCCCGCATATCGGGCAGCTGTTCTGGGATCAGGATTTGATTTATGCGGTTGAGGAGACCGAGCCGTATAGTACCAATACGGTGGATATCACTACAAATGAGGCGGATCGTGTCTTTGGCGATGAGACCAGCGGGACGACCTCTGATCCGGTCTTGAACTACGTGTATCTCGGCGATAGCCTCGAAGACGGTCTGCTCGCTTGGGTCACCGTTGCCGTGGATCTCTCCGCGGAATATGATCCCGCATACAGCTACGTCTGGACTGAAGACGGGAGCGAGGCCGTGTCGGGACAAAGCGACGATACCGTGAATGGCGGCGGCGGCGGCGGCGGTGACTTCCCTAGTGGATCCGAGGGACCTGGTGGGTTTGGCCCTCCAACTGGTGCTCCGACTGATATCCCCACTGATGCTGCAAGTAGCACGGCGACGGCGAGTGTGAGCTCCGAAACTGCGTCGGGGACCTCTGATGCAGGGGCAGAGTCGGCGAATGCGACTGCCACTGGGGGTGCGTGTCGCGCGCCTGCGTGACTATATGGACCCATGATCCGTGATGTCGTACCGGCCCTCTCGGTGCCGCTTGTCTTGGTGTATATGCTCCTGGGATTCTAGTCTCGTGCCCGGCTTAGTGTCTGCTTGCCTCCAGGGTATGTTGCTTGATCTCTGGTTCCGCTTTGCGTGGACTTTTATTACGTGTGTATATGATTTCATTCTTGACGTTCCTTAAGATAAGTGTATTCGAAATAAGACCTTTAGCAGTGGCTCTTGGAATTTATATATGGCTTCTACCATAAGCGGTCTCATCCTTGAGGTAATCGAGGTGTGCTGATCCTACTAGCGGCAGTGAGCAGATACGCGCCCATAGATTTGTCTGTAAGCGTCTGTAAAGATGGCAGTCATGCAAATAATACAAGATGTATGGGATGGAGTCGAATAACATACCTGGTATGTTAGATCTGTGCCCTCCCGCCGCCTGCGCCCAAACGGGGTAGCAGACATAATTTCCTTTATACAATCCGACAAAATAGTATTACAAATATAAAAATCAAGTTCATACACATAGAAATACTAATCCTGATACCTAACTACCTACCCAGATGCAGTAGTCCACCGCACGGCCATTCGAAGGCTGGACCGGAACAATAACCCTAACTTCCATAACCACGAGGGGAGAATCTGTCCAGCATCCACCAGTATACAACATAGTGCAGCGCATGTGTAAGATGCTCTATGTACAGGGCGTTCATACCCAGGACCGCGTCCCCGGTTCGTTATGCCTCACTGGCTAGGGCGCGCCACGACATGTGTGCCGTACGTACCGCATTAACGCTGAACATGGCGCACGCGGCACTCTGGCCCTCGGGACGGGGGCAACGTGGCCTTGCCGTTTTGGGTAGCGAAGGAGGATCCGACGTCCTGAGGCCGAGCGACGACAAACCCTGTACTACGTATCCAGCTGATCCTCGCAGGGTAGTACTAATTCCAATAACCTCCTCCAATGTCCATACGCTGTAGATACTCCGTCGTTCTGCCGTCCTGCGGGGGTTGAGCCCCTGGGCCCTCCGAGTCCGATCTTTCTGTACCAGGGTCCTGCGCCCCAGCCAATTCGATAGCCTGTGGATTCGACGATCGAAGCGGAGGTCAGCAGCGGGCGGAGCATGGATGGATCTCCGCCCCGCGAGAGAAGTGCATACTCCGTATCCCAGTGGACCCATTCGTTGGATCCACTGCTGTCAATTGGTCACCCGCGACGATCGTTCAAGCGGACAGCTCTTGCCTAGTTGAGAAAGGCGAAACCACCTCTTATCGAATTATACAGAGGTGGCACAAGGTGTAAATCGCGAGGAGCAATGATTCAAGGACCGGCTTGCAGGATTCCAATTGGAGCCGCTTGAACGGGGTAAACTCTCCTTTCATGCGAATGAGCTGGATTCCTTTAGTGGCCGACTTGGTCTGGGGTCCGCAGAGTTTGAGCATGTGGATTTCGGGCCTCGGGACTTGGTCGGCACATTCGCGCTGGGCGACCCCGAACTCGGTGCGCATCACACGATCGCCCCACGGGGCGTCCAGACTCGACAGCGTGAAAAATCACGGAGGACTCAGGTCGCCCAATCTACTCATTTCAACGAGAGGATTTGGGTCGCTACTACCTCCAATCGAGGCATATCCCCCCATCCCCAGAGTCAGACGCGATCCTTTCATTGCTGACTACACTCGTATCTCAAGGCCGCTCCTCCAGAAAGGCAGTTTCGAGGAATGCAGCTGGCATTCGATCAGCTCTGTTCGTATCGCCCCGCCCGTATGAGCTATCGTGTCGATCAGGCCACTATCAGGGCGGTTGTGGGGAAGTTGCCTCTCAAGGAGACCATGGCCCGGTTACTGGGACTCACGAGTCACAGCACAGGGGCGCATCGATGACACCAGGGCCGTTGGGAGACAAAGAAGCAAAGTCGGAAAGTCCTAGATTCCGGAGGCGGCCAGGCTGTGTCCAGGCTCCAGACTCCAGAGCTCGGACGGACCCCAGGCTTAACTCCGCTGTTCGTCCCTCGATTGGGTCTCGATTCGCTTCCCAGCGCCCACTCGAGTTGATACTATTAGCCACTAGAAAAGTAATCATTGCATGATAATCGCACGCAGAGCCAATTGAAATTGACCAGCCAGGGCCGCTCATTTCCCCCGCAAACTTACTTTAGAAGCTCAGGGGACTTCTGCATTCCCCAAGAATTCCAGACGTCCGTTGATGCACATCTTTCTCATATATCAGTCACATTTGCCAATTCACTGGATGCTTTGTGCCGCAGCACCCATGTGCCGCGACTCAACCCGCGAACATGTCGCACGCCGTCATTGCCAACGGCAACCCGGATATTGCCCCTGCTCTCGAAGCGCCACAGGGACAGTCCAGTAACCTCGAAGACCCCTACTCCCTCCGAAACTACATCTACGGCACCGCAGCCGTAACCATGGCCCTGTCAACCCTCGCCGTCGCCCTCCGCGTCTACGTCAAAGTGCGCGTCCTGCACCGGGCCCAGTTCGAAGAATACATCCTCATCCTCTCCCTAATCGCATTCTACTTCTTCAGCGCATTTATGATCTACGCCGTCCACCTCGGGCAGGGAACCCACCAGTGGAATGTCTCCGTCACAAATTTCCAAGCCGTCGTCAAATGGGCAAATATCATCGAAATCATCTACTGCCCGACAATCCTCGGCGCCAAAGTCGCCATGCTCCTGCAGCTGAAGCGCATCTTCCTTGGCGTCACGCGTGGGAAACTCTTCTGGCTGCACGAGGTCCTCCTCTGGACGAATATCCCCTGCTACCTCGCGATCATGTTCAGCTTTGCCTTCGCCTGCGTGCCTCGTGAGAAGTTGTGGCATCCTGAGTTGCCCGGTCGCTGTATCTCGGTCAATAGCCTGCTGATTGTTTCGTCGGTGCTTAATGTCATTTCGGATATCACTATCCTCCTCCTTCCCCTCGTGGTCATCATTCGCCTGCGACTGCCGGCTCGGACGAAGATGATTCTCGCTGCGGTCTTTGGGACTGGGATACTGTATGAAATACATTTCTTTCCCTTTCCCCTTCTGCGCTTAGAGACCAGGAACCGCGAGCTAACGATAAATCCAGAGGCTGCATCGCAAGTATATTCCGACTCGTCTACGGCGTTCTCCTGACGCGAACTCATGATTTCACCTGGGGCATTGCACCCATTGGACTCTGGGCGTACGTTGTCCCCTCCCCCCTTATCTAGCCTCATCCACCGGATTTTCCTTTCCCGATTTTCTACAACCACGCAACGTGAAACACGAGGACACGAGACACAGAACACGCTTGGCTAACTAAACCCCCTCCCATCTATCCAGCCTCGCCGAAATCTGCTCCGCAATCCTCTCCGGCGCAATCCCCATGCTACCGGGCTTCGTCAAATTCGTCCGCGACCGAAATGCATCGTCTAATAACCGCGACGGGTCGTCTGGGAATAACATGTCTACCTTGACGAGACGGGCGAAGCGCAGTCGGAACACGAACGGGAACGCGAACGCGAATACTACGGCGTCCGGGGAAGCGCCAATTATTACGATCTCGGAGCGACATGATGATGATGATAAAGGGATGCAGGAGCATTATTATGAGATGGGGGCTATGGATGATGCGCATGTGAGTGTTTCGGCGCTTATTGATCATGATAATGGTCATGGCCAGGTCACTGGCGATGGGATTATGCGGACTGTTCATATACAGACTGAGTATGCTAAAGCTTGAATTGAGAAAGTTGTGTTCTACTTGTTATCTTTATTTGCCTAGGAGGTAGTCTAGAGCCGCCTCTGAGATTCGTCAAACCCTCTAGTAAGCTTAAAGGTACGCCGACTTAGAACGTCAGTCGACCTGCCCGATTCAAACGGAACATTCATTGGAAAACATGGTCCTGACTAGTGGCTCGTCTCTCCCGCGTAGATATGGAGGGCTCGTACTTGCTTGAAGGTCGCTCGCTTATGGAGCTTTGTATATATTCTGCAAGCGTCCCACTTGTTGAGCGAATTGTATACCTCCTCTCCTAAATGTGGAGTGGTTTTCGCATGGTTTCTGGAAGATTGTCGGCATGTTCAAGGATCCCCAAGCCTAGGCCAATCTCATGCGTACCAATAATAGACGGCGAACCAGCTACTACGGAAGTATAGCTCCCCAGTTGTATCTACTGGATTGACCTAGAACTAGTAAGTTAGGAAAATGAACTTTTCGTTCAAAAGCAATGCGCCAAATGATTCATAGGAAGTTGGCTAGGGATCTTATCCTCAGCTGATGGCCACTCTAATTATCTGTTTTTTTTCTTTCAAGCTGATGAATCGTGACCTATGTAAGTCTAGAAAGATTAGAGCTACCAAAATAAAAAAAGCAGTAACGTAATCTTAGGTTATTCTAGTGACTCCATCTTGCTTCTTAGTAAAACCATTAGACATGATAATCTGATGCATGCATGGATGCATGGAGGAATAATAAAGCTATCTAGGTGCAAGCAGCGTATATATATAAATCCAGGATACCATTGTGCCAGGTATGCAAGGAACAAGAGAGGAAGATTCTAACAGGCCAGGACTATTAGTTTCTATATGGCGCGTTTAAATGCTTGACGAGATTAACAAGGTATTAATGGTAAAGCTGTGTGGCTTCACAATATCCCTGATGGTGACAAAGCCTCGCTATGGTATAGATGCACGGATGCCACGTGGCTGGAAAAGCAGCGCAACTCTAGATACAAGGCGGGCTTCGCGACATGGCCTCTTTGTAGTGGAGATTCGCCTATTATGCTCAAGGATACCAATGTCAATATTTATCGCGGGGACCAGCGATGCCTCCCTTGCTATTATTCCGATCCCGAACAACGGCTTCGATCTACGATATCCAGCTTGCCCCAAAAAGCAACATAAACCGACCCCTGACATATCCAGGAGCCCGATTTAAAAAAGACTGCTCGCCCACACAGCTTAGACACCAGACCAGACCAGACCAAGCCACCTGGATACATCCCTCAAAACACCCAATTCGGCAAGAACTCCCGGATCCTCGCAAAAGCCCCCGGCCCCGGACCCGGAAAGGCCCCCGGACCAAGCGGGTGATCAGCGCACATGCGGACATCAGCCATGGTCACGCCCTCGGGCAGCTCAGCGGGGTCGATCCTCATTACGCCCAGGGAGCCGCACTCGGCTTCGGCGGCGGCGACTTCGTCGGGCGTTGCGTCTGGGCGGAGGGCTGCGAGGGTTGTTGGAGCGGTGATGCCGAGGAGGAGGGAGATGTAGGTGAGGGGTTTCATGGTGGAGATTGGTTTGTGGGTTTACTGGGGGTGTGGTTAGCTGTGGATGGAAATGAAACGGACAGGCGAGAATGAAGCGCAAAAAGAGGCGAATTAAGAAGAGGATTTGGGCCGCAGAGAGGAAGGGCCATTCTGCACCTTTGGAACTGACGCGGTAAGACTGGTGGGTTACTCGGTGAATATGCGAAGAGACGAGTGTCTCTAAACCTGGCTGCTAAAGGGCAATGATATGTACTAAGCGGTGGCTTGGCAATCCCAGTGCTGCATTCTGATTTTGCCTGATGGGGAGGGGGGCGATTGGCTTCTTTATGCAGCGAAGAAGCAACGTGGTCAGAATTGGCCCCAGGGACTATGGTTGCTGCCTGGTCACAGCTCAACGTGGATAGATACAGGGTCCTGGCCAGCGAGATCTCACGCACCCTATCACACGACAGAAGGCACGTCATTCTTATTTGCATGGACAACGTTGTAAGCTGGGTTAGAATTCAATGAGCATAGACGGCCAAAGGCAGTGAATGATCCGGAATGGCCCCAACCTCTCAGTCGGAAGTGACCATCACCATCTTTTCCAATCGAGTGAGGATCTAGGCTGGCAAGCATTGGACACATTATGGGGCGAAAACCACGGTACCACCACGGAGACAGAGAAGCTTAATACCCTGTTCTGATTCGTGTCCTGCTTCCTCTCCCGAAGCTCCCTGTAACAGACGTCCGAATTAGGCAAGGCACGTGACAGCTACAACCAAAAAGGCTATCACTGCTGAGCTTGCTCAGCCAGGCCCTAATTCGCGCAAAGGGTCTGTTCCGCCACATCCGCTGTGACATTAATATTATTAGTATAGCTGGCGTTTTTACTTTCTATAGTTAACTTTAGAGTGTTATACTTAACATGTTAAATTCACGTGCAATTTTTAAGATATTTAGTTTTTTTTATACTTATATAAAAGTGAGTATATTTTTTAATTACTCCTTATTAAATTTAGGAGATTTAGGCATATTAGGTAGTTATAAAAAGTAGAAATATTAAAGTAATAAGAATTTACAAAGAAAGCGTGGTTATAAAGAATATGTGGCGCACCCATAAGACGAAGGCGGTTGGGTGCAGCAGAAAGGCACGGATATGTATCGTGGGGTCGCTGATTGGGAGCTACCCCGGACTAGCGAAAAGCGGGGGATTACGGGTCCTTAAATCCCAGTCCAACTTCTCCTCCTGACTCGACCTGCTGCAGCTGCCTCCGCCGACCCGAAGGCCAACACACCCAGCCCCAACCCTTCGCCCGACCCTCTTAGCGCCGCGAAACCCTGCCATCTGCTTCTTTCGATCCACCCAACTCCCTCCACCCGTCTTCCGGGTCACTGCCACCGACCGCCCAGGATGAAAACCAACCCCAACCCCCGAATGCGCGCCTCGCTGGCCTGCGAGAGCTGTCGCCGCCGGAAAGTCAAGGTACGCGTCCAGCTGGTTGTATCCCCGACTAAAGACTGAACATGTCTACCTCCTAGTGTGACGCCCAGACCACCCCGATCGGCCGGCAATGCACCCCCTGCCAGCAGACGGGCAACGCCTGCGTCGTCGACCGCAACGGCGACCGCCGGCGATCGGGCTCGCGCAAGCACGTCGAGACGCTCGAGCAGCGTATCAAGAGTCTCGAGGGCCTGATCCGGCAGGCCCGAGATGGGTCGTCGCACCAGGAGAGTGAGGTCTCCGGCGAGATGGATGGCCGCTCCGAGGACGGGACTGTGCTCGTGGAGGCCGGAGTGCAATTCTCGCCGTTTCAAATGTACCAATCAGACCGGCTGCTGCTATGAAAAATCTACTTACACGGTGGTAGCTTTGATGATCAGCCGCAGGACCTGGACTTTGGGCTCTCGCAGGCGCTGCTTGCGCTGGAAAAAGATCCCCTAGATGTGCCCGCTGCAGAGACCCCAGCATCGCCGTCCGGAGAGCTGCGCACCCCTTCAGAAACCACAAGCAAAGGCCCGCCCTCAAATGCGGCATTCGGCCGCACCTCGCAGCAGCACCTCCGGCTGTCCGGAACCCAGCTACGGACCATCTCAACGCCGGCCGACGAACTGGCCGGTCTGGGGATTGCCATTGATATCCACTCGGCGCAGGTCAAGACTCGCCTCCTGCAGTCCTTTTTCAGGTACCAGCCGTTGTGGGTCAGCGTCGTGGACCAGGAGCTGTTTGAGAGCCATCGCGCGGCCGGGGAGTCGTCGGCGTGGTTCTCGCCGTTCCTGGAGATGGTGATGCTGGCCTCCGCTGCGCGACTGAGCACCTCGAGCGCTGTACGCGCGCTTGGGGAGAGGTACGCGGAGATCGCGCAGACGGGCATTCTGGAAGCGCTCGACAGCCCATCCCCAGCCTCCATGCAAGGGTTTTTGCTCCTCAGTGAATACGAGGTGACGCAGGCCCGCGATCGGAGGGGGTGGCAGCTCTGCGGTAAGAGACCATTCCCCCACATGGGGCTACGCGCCGACTGACATTTCCCCGGCCTAGGCATGGCGTGTCGGCTGCTCCCGGACCTTGCCCTGCACGAGTCGCCAGAGGGCCGCCACGGAGACGACTCTGCGCGCGTCCGCGATGCACGGCGGCGTCTCCTGGGGGCATGTGTGGCGTTCGAGGGAGTCTGGTGCATGTACCTGGGCCGGCCGAGCTCGATCCCCGCCTCGATCCTCCAAGCCGCGACGGCCGCATGCGACCAGCGGTTGTCGTCGCTGCGCAATGCAGCGGAGTCAACCCTGGCGGCCTGGGTAGGCCTGTCGGGCCCCATGGCGGAGATCTGCGACCTACTCAACACCTGCCCGACGTTACATGCCGAGGCCAAGGTTCGACTGCTGCGCCTGACCCGGCGCCTGCACCAGTGGACTACGGACCTCCCCGCCGGGTTCAGCTGCGATGATACCGACACGGCGGACCTCGACCCTACGGCCTACGGCGTGCACATGCAGTACTGCAAGGTGCAGATTCTGGTGCAGCAGGCGCTGTGCGGGGCGGAGGCCGCGCGCGCACAGGCCGCACTGCCACCTGGGGCCGGCGCATGCGACGACCACGACTGCGAGAGTGCGCGCAGGCTCGTCTATGAGTCGGCCATCCGCATCGTGCGCCTTCTGCTGACGTACCGCCAGATCCACGGGCCCGAGAAGATCCCCTCGGTCATGCTCGACAACGCGAATCTCGCCTTGGTCACGCTCACGCACTGCTTCCTGCGCATGACCCCGGCGCTCGTTGAGTCCCGCAAACGGCATATCCAGTGGGTGCGGCTGGCGATCGAGAGCATGGCTGCCATCCAGCCGCATTTCCCCGTCATCCGCCGCATGCTGGACTCCCTGAGGATGACCGTGGAGGGAACGTCGCTCGGCACGCTGCTGGGAATAGGCGGGCACGAGACCTCCTTGGGGTCGTCGTCGTCATCGTCCGAGGTAACTGGCAACCCCCGGCGAAGCTCGATCCCGCGGCATTCGTCGGTGCCGCACGCTGTGGAGCCAATGTCCCTGGTTCCAAGCCTTCCGACGGCAGATAAGGCGTATGCGACTGATCCATTGGCCGCGGCAAGCACCGGGCGGATGCTACGGAATGAGCTCTTTCCCCTCCCGCCGCAGTGGGACTCGGGGTCGGGCGACCCTGCACAGTTGAGTGCGTCACTGCTGGGCTGGCCGGCGACCGGGCAGGCTGAATCGTTCTGGGCGTAGCGGGTCATTGTCTGCGTGTTACTTCGATCGCAATGTTTCCTTCCTCCTGCAGGTTAGCCTTGATTCCCATAACATTCTCTTCTTCGTTCCTTCAGACCATCCGTATCCCTGAGAGGCTGTCATGAGGGTAGAGCAGTCATTCGACTCGATGGGCCCCTCGGAGAATGCAGCCGCGCACAGGCCCGCCACCGGGTACTTTAGCCGGAGCCGCCGATCAAGGCCTGGATTCCAATAATGTACCCTGTTGTGTCACGCACGTACTCGCCACTCTCGCCGCGAAACCGGATCGGGGTTGGCTTTTGCCCCGAAACGCAGGACACGCTCGCGTGGGGACTGTCCGACATCCGGCGGCTGCAAGCGAGAATGCTCGCCAGGACACCGACGCTCCCATCCAGCTCAGCAGCTCTGACGGGGCTGTCGAGCACGGACACCATCGTGATTGGCGGCATCTCGGTGCCGTGACCACATCCCCAAAGGGGACAGGCGTGATGGCACTGCAGGGCGTCCGCGGTGGGAGATAGGCCGCGGGGCACGGGGGACCCGAGGACGCTGGCTATAGGGTCCGGTTAGCTGCGAGGGTATCTAATTTTCCAAACTCGCGTGCGTTCTCACCGAGATCCGCGATTGTGAACCATTGATGACAGCCCTCCATACTATCCAACGGATTCAACACCAAATAGCAGAATGAGCAGCAGATCACACGCGGCCGGCAGACGCCCCGTCGTTATTGGGAATGTGGCAGGGGCAATGGAGGACGCGCCGGACGCCATGTACGCCGCGCTGATACTCCCCATGTCCCCAAAAGTGTGAATCGTACTAACGCGCGCACCGCCGATAGGCTCCGGATGGTCAGCGGGGAGAAGCACCTGGACGCGATAACGGGGGACTGGGCGGCCGAGCTGAACATCGCGTGGAATGCGATCCGCAAATACAACGACCCGAGCAAGGGGTACGAGGCCGGGTTCCTCGAGCAGCTGGATGCGTCCATCGACACGATCGTGCAGCGCGGAATCAAAGTCGTCTCCAACGCGGGGGTGCTGAACGTCGTCGAGTGCGCGCGGCAGACGAAGCGTATCTGCGAGGCGCACGGGCATTCCCAGCTGGTGGTGGCCTACGTCGAGGGCGATAATCTGGCGCATCTGTTCGAGGATAAAGAAAGGGGGGCGGCCCTGGGTGGGCTGCGCCATCTCGACCACCCGGACCGCACGCTCGACGCCTGGCAGCGGGAGCCGTACTGCGGGGTCGCGTACTTTGGCTGCCGGGGCATCGTGGAGGCGTTGCGCCAGGGCGCGGATATCGTCATCTGCGGCCGCGTCACGGATGCAAGCCCCGTCATCGGGGTCGCCGCTTGGTGGCACGATTGGGCGGTCGACGACTGGGATGCGATGGCCAATGCCCTTGTTGCTGGGCACCTGATCGAGTGTGGCCCGTACGCCACTGGGGCCAACTTCTCCGGATTCAAGGCACGGCTCGAGGGGCTGTACGACTTGGGGTTCCCCATTGCCGAAATCGACCGCGACGGGTCGTCGGTCATCACCAAGCATGCGGAGGCCCGCGGGTTTGTTGGGGAGATGAATCTGAGGTCGCAGTTCCTGTACGAGATCCAGGGCCACGTCTACCTGAACACCGACGTGTCTGCGAACATAGAGAATGTCCGCGTCGAGGACGTCCCCGATGCGCAAGACCGCGTCAGGGTCTGGGGCGCAAAGGGGAGCCCGCCGCCACCGACGACAAAGGCCATCATCTGTGCGGTAGGCGGCTACCAGGCGGAAGCAGTCTTCTACATTAACGGCCTCGACGTCGACGCGAAGGAGCAGCTCCTGCGGCAACAGCTCAAGTGGGCGTTCCGCGACTCCAAGTTCACCACGCTCAGTATCGTCCGCTACGGCTCCACGACGTCTGACCCCGCGAGTCAGGCCGCCGGGACAGTGTGTGTCCGCGTCCTGGCCCAGGCAAGGGAGCTGGCCGACATCTCCCACAAGAAATTCCGAGAGCCCATCTACGCGCTTCGCATGCAGCTCTACCCGGGATACCACATGGGACTGGACTTTCGCACCATGGAACCGCGCATGTTCATGGAGATCTTCCCGGCCATCATCAACCTAAATGACCTCCCACACCGCGTCGTCATTGGCGGCCAGAGTGTGGACATCCCCCCACACAGCCTCACGGCGCCGCCGCCTGTGCAACGGCCATCCTACGAGACAGCGCACCCGGTTGGGCTCGATTCCTTCGGCAAGACGCGCCGTGCACCGCTAGGGGCAGTCATGCACGCGAGGTCCGGCGACAAGGGGAACAATGTCAACGTGGGCTTCTTCGTCCGCTCCGAGAGGGAGTATCCGTGGCTACGCTCTTTCCTCACCGTCGACAGGATCAAGGGACTGTTGGGGCGGGATTGGAACGACTCGTGCAAGGTTGAGCGCTGCGAATTCCCGCAGATCTTGGCCGTTCACTTTCGCGTGTTGGACTTCTTGGGCGGAGGGGGTGCGAGCAGTACGCGGATTGATCCGCTGGGAAAGGGGGTTGCGGAGTACCTGCGCAGCAAGCTTGTAGAGATTCCGGAGATCTTCTTGGACAATCCGATCTCTGAGTTGTAATTCTGTAGCGGTGGCGGATGCGTCATCGTACGGAGATAGGCTCATATTGTTTCCACTGTTAGCCAAATGAAATCCCTGAGTACCGACGATAGTCCTCGCTGCAGCGCCGCAGAGATCCAACGGAGTCAAGCCCATTTCACACCCCCCGTGCATGGCACCGCGAGGCTCGGCAGGGACTGGCTGGTCAGGGCTTGCTCCGGCTAAAGCGCCCGGCTCTACGGCAAGAATCGGGAAACCGGTCTACGGCCAGCTTTAATACTAGATAGTGGGCTGTCGCCATGCTGCTCCATGGCATGTACCCCAGCCACTTAACTCTCTCCCACTTTCCCTATCCTGCCGCTGCTACGGACCACGTGGTCCAGAAAGTCACTGCGAGACATTACAGACCGTCCCCAATCCCATGAAACCTACGCGGAAGCAAAGAACACCAGACGCGGACGACGCGAATGCCTTGCTGTACCGCCGACGCCCGCGCGGCTCCATCGCATGTGAAGAATGCTCGCGGCGCAAAGTCCGCTGTGATATCGAGCTGGCGCTGCTGCCGTGCACAAACTGCAAGCTGGACAATGCCACCTGCCGGTTCAATCCGGGGAAGCGCGTTGCGGGCCTGCGCCAGCGGAAGATCTCGAAAATCCTGGGCGGATCGCAGGGCGGCCCAGGACAGCAGCCGCCGAGGCGTTCCAGTGCCATGTTGGAAAGAATGTCCCATGCGAACATAATGGGTGTCGACCATTCGACTGCGCCTGCGACGCGGCCTCGGTCGATTCTATCGTTCAGCGACGTGCTACTGGATCCGGCGGAGGTCTGTTACTCCGCGTCCCAATCGCATCCCGGCTCTGACACGCATCACCCACATCTCACTTTCCCAAGCTACATCGCGGCCCCTCCAGGAGAGCTTGACAGTGCAGACATCGCGTATCTCAGAGTACAGGGAGCATTCGAAACCCCCGTTGGTCCGTTCCAGAAGGCCCTATTGGCATGTTACCTGGAGCACGTCCATGACTTCCTCCCGATTCTCGATATCCACGAGTTCCTTCGCGATGTTCTGTCGGTCGGGCGCGAAGATCCCAGACCCGCTGGAGTGAGTCTGTTCCTGTACCAGGCCATGATGTTCGCAAGTGTGGGCTGCGTCTCCGCCGCGCAGCTGCGACAGGCTGGATTCGAGTCGCGCATAGCCGCACGGGAGGCCTTTGCGCGGAAGGTCACGGTATGTAATCCTCTCGGGAAACCAGCCATCCCGGACGGATCAAATAGCTCATGTGCAAGGATCCCATAGGCCCTCTACAAGGTCGGCTACGAGCGCAATCCCGTGGCGCTGGCGCAGGGCCTGATGCTGGTGGCCTACTGGCGGGATTCCGCAAGCACACCAAAGCCCTTCTCGCACTGGGCCGAGGTCGCCTGGTCGCTCATGCAGGGGATGGTAGCGAACTCGACATTCGAGCCGCCATCGGACGCAGGCGCCCAGTCGCACTTGCCGTACCGAGTCTACTCCGGCCGCACGAACATATCGCCGCACCTGATGCGGAGGATGTATTGGTTCTGTTTCATGATTGGACGCACGGTCTCTCTGGCCTCGCGCCACGCTGAGAGCTCCGTGTGGAGGGTGGGCGTGTATGCGACGCCGTTGGAGCTTGGGGATTTCGACATTACGCCAGTGGCCGAGGCGACGCTGCTCGGTCTGGAGCTCGACCCGGACAGGAGAAGCATAGCCCACCAGAAGCGCATTGCCCAACTGCACGTGGCGGCAATTGAGCTCTGTGTCCGGATTGCGGGAGCGGTCGACTCACAGCCAGGTGTGCTAGCGCCCCAGGACTCGGACGCTGCGTTGCACACCTATCTGGGTCTCGACATTGAGCTCGGCGGGCTCTTCCAGTGGCTGACGTCCTTCACACGTACACCGGCCTATGACATCTCCAGCGCTCTAGCCAGCACCGAAAGAATTCTGATCCTGCGGCAGTCCATCCCCCTGCTCCTGTTTCACGCAGCCGTCGCCTCACTCCTATCGCAGCAGGTGGTGCTACACGAAGGCGCGCTGCGCGGGTTACTCCTGCCCGATCAAGTCGCCAGGCTCCAGGACCGACGGTTCATCGCAACCGCGAGCGTGACCGGGTTGTTTGTCCATCTACAGCGGCACAATAAGATACAGCACCTGCCCCCCTGCGTGATGGCCTTGCTCCTTCCGGCGTCGGTCACTCAATTGACGAGGTGGCAGGCGGAACCGGACCCGTTGTTCAAGACGTTGAACAATCAGTACCTCGATCAGTCGTTGGAGATCCTCGCAGAAATGGGGCAGGTCTCGTCGTGTGCGCAGCGGTGGCGAGGTGTTCTTGTAGGGCTGCTCGAGCGGGCGAAGAGCCGGGTGAACGGGTAGCTAGGATCGTGGTTCGTGGGAGAGTTAAAGGGTGGGTCGTGGTTTTCCGGGTTCTATTACGGGTCGCAAGTATGATAACTATACGGAGCTGGCTTGTTGTAGCCCGCCAATATCCTGGTTGCATAGCTGGACCCCGGTTAGGTCCATACCGCAGGCATGCCTGCAATCTGCCATGGAAACGATCTGCTCTGCCTGGTGTCCTGTGATGGATCTCGGCTGATATCTTTGCAACCATTATGAGAGGGTAATCTCCAGGGTTATTTACCCTGCGCGAACATCCCTTGTCGCATACGTGAGCTACTGTGGCAGGCTTTTCGGCAAGGCTGATACTAACCGCCCGGGTTCGGGCTCACGCTGGCGCATACCGTCTTGGGATTATCACACGATAAAGCTTAATAGTTGTAGCTCTGCGTCGGCGAGTAGTCTAAGTTAGACACATGTCCATCCCCACTCCCAAGCTACATCAGACAGTTCCCACGCAACACCTGCCTCACCCTCCTATGCTCCACCTAGAATGTATCCCACCACAGGAGCAGCCAACGTCAGACGCTGGCCACCGCGAACGAAGATCGCAGGGGACCTGACTGAGAAGGCTCAAACCACACCATTGTCCGACGCCTTCGAGCCGTCACCACCCCCACCAATGTTCTGCAACGCCTTCTCCTCAAGCTCGCGGGCCTCATTCCGGACCGAGCGGATCAGGAACACCGAGTCGAACACGAGCTGCGTACAGAAGAGCACGCCGGGCAGCCAGAACCCCAGCGCACCATTGAACGCGACGGGCCCCGTGAGCGTACAATGCATTCCGATCCCCGGGGTGAACAGGATGGGAGAGAGGATGTTGGCAACGGCGACCTCCCGGGGGAACAGGGGCTTGGGGCGGCGGTCGAGGATGATCGCGTAGGAGAAGGCGAAGTTCTGGACCATGAAGGTCGGCCAGGGGATCAGGGCGCACAGCCAGAAGAAGTCGCTCATGACCTGCGTGATCTCGGGGTCGCGGTAGGGGCGGTACGCGGTGACGCCGAGGATGATCCCCGGGAGCATGAAGGTCCAGACCCCTGCGGCGGCCGAGGCGAGCTGCAGCTGGTGGACCAGGTAGGGCAGGTTGGGCACGCGGCGCATCTGGTATGAGATTGCGGCGGAGAAGGGGAGGTAGAACATGCCCGAGACGATGAAGAGGGCGGCGCCCCCGTGCACGCCGGCCGTGTGCTCCTGGTAGTGGCGCGCGGTCTGCTCGGCGGACCACCATGGTTTGATCGGGGCGATGAAGTCGGCGGCGACAAAGGCGAGGAGAAACATCAGGGAACAGATGATGCCGCATGCGGCGCAGTAGTATTGGATGGCGGTCTGAGTGAGCCAGCGCGACTGGCTCCAGGCCAGCATCTTTGCGTCGAGCCACCTGCTGAGGCCCATGATGGTCGGGATTTGTAGTGATGGAATGTCTCTTTCGCTCTTAATCGAAGCGGTTGGCGCCTTTCACAAACGGCCATCTACATTGTGGCTTTTATAGACCAGTATATGGCGAATCCCTCATCTGCCAAGTGGCTATAGCCCGTCCGATCGGAGATGACATACCGTAAGCGTCGCAGAATCCTGGCACTGCACCGGTCCGTCGCGGCCGATGTGGGGAAAAGCAGTCTCCGCATTCCGTGGCCCCGGACAAGCGGACATCAGCGGTTGAGATTACCGGAGCAGAGCCTCAGGGGAAGCAATAACCACGGACACGAATTGTAAGGATGTCACGGAGGGCCAGTGTTCTGAGACACATTGTCCTGGGGTCGTCAGGGCGAAGGCAACGGCTGCCCGATGATCAAGCCTCGTCCTGCATGGTCTGACACCTGCCGGTGGGTCGAACCGCCACCTGTAATAACCATCCTGAGATGACCATCCTAGATTACAGTCAAGGTCATGATACCTGAAATTGTGCAGTGCTGCAGGCTTTAGATTGGTTGCTTCAGATGGGCTGGCAGTAGGTACAAAAACACATCTCCGAGCTGACAAGAGCCACAAGCTCCCAGAGCTAATGGGCTTTGTGGTCTACACTACTCGCGGTCGGCTTCGTAGACCACGTTGAATCCAGTCAAAGTGGTGAGGGCCTCCCTGCATTCTCGCTCGTACTGTGCAATTCCTCCCAAGTAGTTCAGCTGCTCCCGGGATTTGCCGGGAATGTTCGCCCCCATGTACCACGAGTCCGTAAGCGGCATCAAGGTCTTATTGTTGGCTTCCTGGATGGCGTTCTTCCACCGCTCCTCGTAACTACGTTGCGCCTCAATAGACTTGATACCCTGTTTCTGCAGTGTGGCGAGGAGATCGACGAGGACATCAACCTGACTTTCGATGAAGACAGGTCCGTTAGTGAATGCTGTGGGAGCTATTGAACGTTAGCCAATGTTGACATGGTGAGAATTCCACCCACCTTGAGGGCCGTATATCATAAACAGGTTCGGGCATCCACTCGTGCAGAGCCCGAGATGCGTGAAGACACCGTTTTTCCACCTGTCCCGAAACGACAAACCATCGTTTCCTGTGATGTTCATACTCATCAAGCTCCCAGTCATTGCGTCAAACCCCGTCGCAAAGAGGACGGTGTCGAACTCCCGTTCAACCCCGTCCTCACAGATGATGCCCTTCTCGGTGAACTCGCGGATAGCATTCTGCTTCAGGCCAATGATGTCCACATTGTCCTGATCCAAGCACTCGTAATAGTCCTGCTCGAGACTGCTGCGCTTCGTCCCAAATGCAAATGGCGCCTGCTGCGGCACCAGAAACGCCGCCTTGTCGGGGTTGCGAATCCGCGGCCGCGTCTTCTTCGCCCAAAACTCATACATCAGGCGGTTCGCCTCGGGATCGACCAGGAAATCACGATAGTTAGCCTGATTAAAGTTGAACCCACCGCGATTCCACAGCTCCTCCCAGAGCTCCTCCCGGGCCTCGTCACTGAGTTCGCGGACGGACCCGGGCTGCGAGTCGTACCCAAGACCGGACTTGGTCTGCTTGCAGTGCGCGAACATGTGGCTATAGAACGACTTGTTCACGCGCTGCTCGAACTCGCTCAGCGGCCGCTGGAACATGGGCAGGGAAATGCTCGCGGTGCGGATGTACACCGTCAGGTGCTGCGCGGTTTTGGCGATCTCCTGCGTGCACTGGATGGCCGTCGCGCCCGAGCCGATGATAGCGACACGGGTGCCGCTGGTGTTGGCAGCGTCGGGCCAGCGCGTCGAGTGGATGACCTGGCCGCGGAACCGGTCGCGGCCCTTGAAGGCAGGGTAATGCGGCACGAACGAGCTGCCCGTGGCGCAGATGAGGTATTTGCAGCGGGCCCTCTGGCCCCTTTCCGTCTCCACCGACCACCGACCGGCGTCGGCGTCATACGTGGCACCGACGACATTGGCCCCGTACGTGATATCGCGTGACAGGTCCAGCGTCCTGTCGACGTGCGCGAAGTAGGCGCGCAGCTCGTCGCCGCTGGGGAAGCGCTCCGACCAGTTCCACTTGCGCCACACCTCCGGCATCGAGAACTGGTAGTATGGGATTTCCGAGTCGACGCGCGCCCCTGGGTAGGTATTCCAGTGCCACACGCCGCCGAGGTACGATCCGGCCTCGAAGACGTGGGTCTTGAGCCCGAGCTGGCGCAGCCGGTAAAGCGCGTAGAGACCACCGAACCCGGCACCGATGACGAGCGCGTCGAGTTCCATCTCTGCGGCGCCAGCTTCTTGGTGGCCGTCTGGCTGCTGCATTCTATTAAGGTTGGCAAGTTCCTTCCGTAGCGGTGTAGTGTGGAGCGTCAGTGCCAAACGGATCAAGCACGCTGACTCGGTCTGATCTGTTGCGAGTGATTGGGTGGTGTCATGCGCACCCAAGGCTCCTCTGCCGGACTGAAGACATGCACATGTCGCTCCAAGAAATATCCCCTCCTCCCCAGACAAGTCGCGTGGCCCCATTGACCTGGCTAAGGTACCCGCGGCTCTGTGGCCGCCCTTTACCGGCAACCGGGACTGATCCACGGGGATGCTGGGATGAGCCATCTGCCATCATGCCATGCTGTGTATATGCCTGGCCTGGCGCTTTTTCGACGTTACTTCTCATCAGCAAACATGCCCCGCCTCAACTTCCCACAGGGAATGCTCGCCGGTAGGCAAATGGACGCCAACTTCAGCAGAAACCGCTAACATGTGGACAGGGCAAACCGCCATAGTCACGGGCGCCGCGCAAGGGATTGGTGCGGAGACGGCAGTCGTCCTCTCACGCGAGGGCTGCAAAGTGGTCATTGCCGATTTGGATGATGGTATGTTTCTCTGCTTGCACGGGCCGGGCATCCACACTGAGAACCCGTGGTAGAAAAGGCGCGGGCCACTGCAGCGGCCATCAATGCCGACGGGGGATCTGCTCTCGCTGTTGCGGGGGATATCACAAACAACGAGGTCATCCAGGCCCTCGTCCGCAAGGCAGGGGAGTTCGGTGGCGGCAAGATCCACATCCTGGTGAACAACGCGGGCTACGCGTGGGATGACCCGGTCCATAAGATCGGGGACAAACAGTGGGGTGGGCTGTGCCTTGATTTTCACTTTTTTCTTTCTTCGCTTCTCCGATCTGCAGAGGCCTAGTGTCTTCCAAGTTCGAGGCTGACTGACGCCCGGCGCTTCCAGAAACCGTGATCGGAATCCACAACACCGCACCCTTCAAACTCATCCGTGAGGCTGCTCCGTATTTCATGGTCAACGATGGAGAGCCCAGGTCTGTCATCAACGTCTCTTCCACCTCTGGGATTTACGGCAACGCCGGGCAGGCGAGCTACGCTCTGGCCAAGGCAGGCTTGGTCGGCCTGACCAAGACCATCGCGCAGGAATGGGGCCCGGTGTACGGAGTGCGCGCAAACAGTACGTGCGTTCCATATCCACTGCGACCATTCTACCCGGTTCATCGGCTAAGGGTCAATGATCTATACAGCTGTCGCGTTTGGCGCGATCAAGACGAGGCTGACGCAGGCTCCCACCGGGGAATTCGTGACCAGGCCCGACGGGTCTCGGCATCCTGTGGGCTTCCAGGGGGGTTACGATGAGGCAGACAAATGGTGCGACTCGTGTTCCAAGTCTCTACTTCAGGATGGGCTGACCCGCAAAACATGGACAGGGAGGGAGATATCCCGTTACGGCGGATAGGGACGCCGACAAATGCCGCGAGGGCCATTCTGGCAGTCGTCTCGCCCTTGTTTTCTTATGTCACCGGCCAGGTACGTTTCCCCGGGATTGGATGTTTTACTCGCCAGCTGACGATTCTGCTAGACGATTATGGTACGTAGTAGCTGCGCGCGTGGGAATCCGTCGTTAATGGTATCTGCAGGTTACCGGGGGACGAGGTGGGATGTAGTTGGCAAACATGATGGCTAACACAGGCAGCCTTTGTTGAATGGCAAGTAAAAAAAAAAAAAAAGAAAAAATACACTAGGTTTCTGTGTAGAACTCCCATCACCAGGTATCCATTGCCTGCTGGAAATTGGAGAAAAAGCCTGTCTAGATGTACCTTAATTGCGATTCAATCACTCTCACATATGCCTAAGAGACAAAGGGTAATACAGTAGAGCCTCTTTATAAGCATCTAAATAGAAATGGCGTTCCTGTTGCTTATGTCGAGGGACTGCTGATAATAAACACATGCAAAGTTATATATTTTTACATGGTATAGGCTAAAGCTATCCACAATCCCGTATAAAATACAGCCACATATAATAGACATTTATTTACCTTATATTATATATATATTGATGGTTTTAGGTATAATATATTACATTCTACTAAGGCCCACCGGCACTCTATAAGTAATTTTATATGGTGACTAGTCTGTTAGCAACATGCTTGTAGCAAAATTCAAGCAGCAATTTTTGGTCGTGTTATGATTTAGCAGAGATTGTCGGTTCCTTATAGTGGAGAATTGCTTACTACGGAGTTGCTTGCAAGCAGGTTTCACTGTAGAAAAGAGCCATGGTCGCCTTAAGGCCCAACTCGCCCACTTGACGAAAACAGAGTGCTCGCTATACTTATTCTACCACGAGTACAACTCGACCCGCAACCTTGCCTGCCTTCAGTAGACTCATGGCTTCATTGACACTACCCCACGGCATTTCCTGGACAGGCACAGGACTAAGCTTGCCGTCCTTGACCATCTGAACAAGTGTGCGGAGGTCCTGCAGGTTGCCCGTGATGTTGGAATGAATGGAAAGACCCTTGAAAATGTTCCCCACAAGCGACAGCTCGATCGTCCCCCCCATCACACCAACCTGCACCCAGTGCGCCCCTTTCGCGACGAGACTGTGCACCAGCCTCGCCGTCTGGGAGCTGTTCACAAAGTCAATCACCGCAATCACCGGCCCGCCCGTAGCAGCCAGGATATCCTCCCTGGCACCGGCCCCCGAAGAATTCACCGTCTTCGTCGCACCCGCCGCGCGCGCCGCGGCGAGGTTCTGGTCGTTGATGTCGATAGACACGATGGACTCGTGGCCGAAGGCCTTGAGAACGGAGATGGCAGCGAGACCGAGGCCGCCCGCGCCGATGAGGAGGACGGGCTCGGTCGGCGGCAGCGGCATGATCTTGCGCACGGCGCTGAGGGTCGTGATCCCGGAACAGCCAAAGGTCGCAGAGACCGCGGGGTCGAGGCCGCCGAGGTCGACGAGGTACTTGGGGTGTGGGACGAGGACATATTCGGCAAACCCGCCGTTCTGCAGAGTGCCGAGCCCGCGCTGCGCAGCGCACAGGTTGTCGTTCTCCTGCCCGCAGCGCGTGCACGACCCGCAGCCCAACCATGGGTATACGATCTGGCGTGACCCCACTGTCACCGCGTGGGCATCGGGGCCGACTGCGGCGACGTCTCCGAGGATCTCGTGGCCCAGCGCGATGGGGAGATTGATCCCGCGGTCCTTGACATGGAATCGCTCCCCGTTGCCAATGTCGTAGAAGCCCTCGGCGGTGTGGAGATCTGAATGGCAGACTCCGGCGTGCGTCACCTTTATGAGGACTTCTGTGCCCTGTGGCTCAGGAATGGGTTGTTGAATTTTCTCCAGCGGCTTGTCCCACTCGGTCAACGCCCAGAGGCTCATTGATTTAGACATGGTTAGAACTCGTGGTAACCAGGCTGGGACTGGCAGTGGTCAATGGTATGCCCTCTGTGCATTTATCTCGTGGTGCGTGGATAGCCTCGGATACGCAGTAACCCAGGGTTACTCCACGCCGGGCGTATTGTCCGCCCGGGGGATCGGTTGGTTTCACTGCCCCGGTTACACGGGGTGATATACCCGGGGCTCATACCGGAAAGAGGCTGATGCGCCATCACTGTAATAGAAGATGAGCGAGGTAGATAACGATCGTGGGAAACCATTCTGCAGACTCCGAAGCAATCCCACTGCCTTTACCATGACGAAACCCACCTTGGACCCCAAGTCATACACCAAGTTTTATCTCAATGGAGGATACATCGAGTCCCGGAGTGGAGAGACGTACAGTCTGAAAAACCCAAAGGACAACACCCTCGTCACTGACGCCCTCCCCGTCGCCGGCAGCGCAGACGTGGATGCGGCAGTCCAGTATGCCGAAGAGGCCTTCCACGGGCCATGGAGTCGGTTCACTGCAATGCAGCGAACTGAATGTCTCCTGAAGCTGGCCTCGCTCCTGGACGAAGAGCTCGAGCCAATTCTGACTCTCGACTCCCTCACCTCCGGGATCCCCGTGTCCCTCGCCCCTGTCCGTGAGACGAACTATATCCGCAACTGCGTCCTCTACTACGCTGGGTGGACGGACAAGCAAAAGGGGGACTACTTCCCCGCCGATGACGGTATATGTCCTTTGCCCCACGCCGACCCCATCCGCTGACCATCGTCGCCCCTCTCTGGCAGGCCTCGTCAAACTCGTCCGCCACGAACCGCTCGGCGTCTGCGCAGCAATCAACCCTTTCAACGCACCTCTTGCAACGATGTTCCTCAAGGCAGCCCCTGCCCTGGCAACGGGCAACGTTATCATCGTGAAACCCAGCGAGAAGACCCCGCTCGGCACCTTGGCCGCCGCCGCCCTATTCAGCAGAGCCGGCTTCCCTCCTGGGGTAGTACAAGTCCTCACCGGGCCGGGATCCACGGGCGCTCTTCTTGCGGAGCACATGAGGATCCGCAAGGTCAGCTTCACGGGGTCTATATCCACCGGCAAGAAGATCCAGACTGCTGCAGCGAGGAGCAACCTGAAACGGGTGACTCTGGAGCTCGGGGGCAAGAGTCCGGCGGTTGTCTTCGAGGACGCGGACCTCGAGAACGCAATCCAGTGTACGGTGAATGCGATCCTCACCCGGTGTGGGCAGCTCTGTGTTGCGGCCTCGAGGGTCTACGTGCAGAGGAGCATTGCCGACCAATTCATTGCCGCCTACGTCTCGAAGATGCAGGAGGCGGCCAGCGACCTTGGCGACCCGCAGGATCCAAACGTCAAGCTGGGCCCCGTTGTGGACGAGGCGCAGCTCGGTAAGATCACCAAGATCGTCGAGCGAGGTCTATCCGAGGCGGAGCTTCTTGTTGGCGGGCGGCAGCATGGTACGACGGGGTGCTACATGGAGCCAACGGTCTTTCTCAATCCGGCGGACGACGCTGAGGTCTACCGGGACGAGATATTTGGGCCGGTGAGTGTGATAAAGACCTTTAACAGTGAAGACGAGGTTATCCGGCTTGCAAACGACACCGAGTTTGGTCTAATGGCGGGCGTTTTCACGAGGGATATTAGTCGTGCGTTGCGCGTTTCATCCATGTTGGAGGCAGGGGTGGTGGGAATTAACTGCATTAGTGTCCAGAGCCTACAGGCGCCATTTGGGGGGAAGAAGCAGAGTGGCATTGGCAGGGAGTTTGGAGAATATGCTCTGAGGTTGTTTACGGAGCCCAAGACTGTGCTTATCAGCATGGCCGGTTAGCAGTGGCCCATTGCCAGTTCCATTATACAGCAGAATAAATGTGGTGCCATTCGAAGTTTCATCCACTTATAAATCCAGTATGCGCAGCTATAATTCTAATTCTTGAAGGTTGCTTGACTAACAAAGTCCCTGATTTGCTGCGCAATCTCCTCCGGTCTCTCCATCGGCGACCAATGCCCTGCGTCAACAACCACCTCCGTGAGGTTGGGGACCAGGCCTCGCTCCTTCGCAGGTGCCATCATTTCCCGCATGCAAACAGCGTCCTTGCTACAAATGACGAAAAGCAGCGGGACGCGGATTGCCAGGTCCCCGGATAAAAGCGCCGAGTCGGATTCGGCCTGGATATTCCACGCAGTGGCCTTGTACATCTGCAACGCCGCAGCAAAGCCATCAGAGCGGAACTGTTGCAGATACCTCTGTTTCCACTCCGGCTGTCTTGCGTAGTCTTTCAAAGGGACCTCGTCGTCACCCAGAAGGAAGTTGCACATGGCTCCCGGAACGCAGAATATCCGCTTCATCCAGTGCTCGACGTCGCCATGAAGGACCTGCCACATCCGTTCGAGATGCTGGTCAACGATCTGCGCTGCATCCGGTGTGAGAAGGAATTCCCAGTACGCGAACTGTGGGTATCCAAACGCCTTTTCGGTCATGGAATTCACCGCTGCAAGGTCAAAGCGCTCGCCTGATGGCACCATGTACGCCGTGTTCAGAAGGATAACGCCGCTGACGAGATGCCGCTTGTGGAGATAGAGCCGCTGCGCGAGAGCACTTCCCCAATCATGCCCGATGAGGATCGCCTTATCGACTCTCTCGTGCCGTAGGAGATCTTCGAGGTCTTGTGCCTGCTGGTGGTATGCGTAGAGGCTGGTATCGCTAGGCTTATCGGTGCCAGCATACCCAAGGCAGTCCGGGACAATGACCTGGTGTGGCAAGTCCTCCAAGGCCCCGAGAACTCTGGTCCACAGATGGGCCGAGTCTGGAAACCCATGAAGGAACAGCAAGGCCGGTTCTTGCTGCAATTTCGATTCGCCGGCTGTGGACGCATAGTAGGTATAATTGAGGGAGCGGCGCGTCTTCAGGGTCTTTTGCTCGAGCCTCTCCATCGTGAAGGTAGTTTTTTCTTTCTGGTGTACGATTAGGCGTTGGGTTGGCAGTAGACCCACACCTGGTACACCTCAGAGGCCGAGGTAAGGGAAGGTGAGAGATTGGTCGACTTTCATACACGCCATACTCTCTCTGTGCCGGCTATAGCGACCCGGCGTGGCTGTTCCAGCCTCCGGCCCGTTTACCCGGCCAGGCTGGCGGCAATACAGGCGCATCCTCCCCGCAGTGCCACATTGGGAGTTCGTTGTGCGGGGAAACAGAGGTAGGGCCACCTCTGGGCCACGGGTTGTTGGCGTCCCCACATGTTCGTACAGCCAGTGTGAGTCCGGGGATGGGCGGCCAATATAAATCCTTCACTCCGGCCTATCTCTGGCTACTCAGCGGCCGGTTCCAAAACTTCATCCACAACATTCCAATCGCAAACATGACCGTCAAGAGCGAGTTCAAGGTTCTCATTGGCGGCGGGAGCATCACTGGGCTCACCCTGGCCAACATGCTCCAGCTGTACGACATTGACTTTCTCGTCCTAGAGGCGTACCCGGACATTGCACCCCAGGTGGGTGCCAGCATCGGGATGCTCCCGCATGGAAATAGAATCCTCGACCAGCTTGGGCTGTACGAGAAGATCCTGGAGCTCTGCCCGCCGCTGGACTCGTTCCATTTCCGCGACGAGTCGGGTGCTGTCATTCGCGAGTTCCGAGGGATGAATAGATCAATGCACGAAAGGTTCGTCTTCCCTTCTGGCCACCACGAGCGATGTCAGCTTCAGCGCTCACGAGTTCCGTTGAGACAGACATGGCTATCCCATTACGTTCCTCGATCGCCAGATGGTCCTCCAAGTCCTCTACGACAATATCAAGGACAAAAGCAAGGTCCTCACCAAGAAACGAGTGCAAAAGGTGGACATGACAAGCCACAGCGTTGTCGTTAAAACTGCCGACGGCTCATCCTACCACGGCGATATCCTCATTGGCGCGGATGGTATTCACAGCACTGTCAGGGGTGAGATGTGGCGCCTTGCCAACAAGATGCAGCCCGGCTGGATCGCCGCAGACGAATATAGCCGTGAGTCATTTCCATGATCCCCCCTCTACCGATCTCTGATACACTGGAGCTGACTTTGCCAAGGTATGCCCTGCGATTACGGATGTGTCTTTGGCATCTCGAGTCCGTGCGAAGGCATCGAGCCTGGTTCTTCGAATTCGGTTTTCAAGAAGCACCAGTCCTATGTGGTGAATGGTGGGCCCGGTGGACGTGTCTATTGGTTCTACTTCTTCAAGCTGGCGCAGAGGGCGCACGGACGCGATATCCCGACTTATAGCAAGCAAGACGAGCAACGGATTCTGGCGGAGCGGGCGAATGACAACATCACCCCGGACCTCAAGTTCAAGACTCTGGTCGACAACAAGATATCCACGGCGCTTGTACCGCTGCAAGAATATATTTTCCGACAGTGGTATTTCAAGCGCATCATGACCATTGGCGATTCTGCACACAAGGTGAGTGATTGAGACTGCCATCAAGGCGACAAATGATCCAGAAAGCTGAAGAGTGAGTAGTTCCATCCCATTGCCGGCCATGGCGGCAATGCCTGTGTGGAGACGGCCGCGACCTTGGTGAATACGCTCCGCAAGGCCCTTGCCATGTCGCAAAATGGGAAGCCGTCGCTCGAGCAAATCGAGCAGGTGTTTGCGAAAACAATGGAGGTTCGGCAGGCGAGAGCAACCACGCTCATGGAGCACTCTCATGAGCAGCAGCGTAGTGAGCTGCTCGACACAGCCCTCCACGAGCTTGCAGCATTTCATCTGCTTCCCAGAGCGGACGTCGAGGATATCACCTTCAATTTCTCCCGCAACATGCCCCTCGCGGAGAAGCTGGACAGTCCCAAGCTCTCGTCAGTGCCGAGGCTTGTTCCATACAAGGACGAACTTCTCAGCGCGCCGAGGCCGCGAGGTATCGCCAAGTGGTACATTATCTCGTTCTATCTGGCGATTGCCGTCCTAGTGCATTACGGAATGTGGGTACGGTCTGCCCATTACGGGCTGGGCGATCACCTGGGCACGGTTTTGTCCACGGGGCAATTCTCCTACGACCCGAGCTTCTCTCTCAAAAGTACCTACATAGGCATCAAGGCACTGGACGACTATCTCGTCTTCCTGGCAGCCGCGTACATGCCTGCCCTCAACAACTGGGAAACCAATTTTGGCATGCTGCACATGTACTTCCTCGGCATGCTCGTGCAGCCGATTACCGTCTGGGCAGTCGAGGCCTTCCGCAAGCGCAACCTGCTTACACCGGTATCCCTGTGAGCCACATTCCCCGGGATCATTGCCAGGTAACGTTGACCCTTTCGGCTGACACTGATGCAGATTCACCATTTGGCTCACGCTCGTCCAATGGGCTGGTGTGGGTATCTACATGCCAATTTACTACGCCGCGTATACTTGGATTTCCGATCCTGAGACCTACTGGTGGCCTCTCAACCGAGAAGTCCCAATCCATTACGCTGCTTCGTTACCATGGGCCGTGATGCTCGGGTACACCCTCCCAACAATCCTCATGTACGTCCCTTGGGGGGATGCCTACACCTTGCAAAACTTCGAGGCCCTTTGGCAAGTTGCGCCGATGCTCGTCGCACCCCTATGCATGATCTTCGCCTACTTCCACACGAGGGCCAACAGGACGCGGCAGACCCCGCGCAAGGCAAACGAGACCTTCCCCGACATCGCGCCGCTAAAGGCGCTCTACGGCCTGTCGGGCTCCCTCGGCGTTCTTCTCCACGTCTACTGCATTTGGTGCATCCTCTCCTCGTCCGAGATGACGCTCTCCTCGATCTTCTGGCCCGACTTTTCCGCCCAGCCCAAGTCGCTGGGCGAGGGCCTCCGGGCGATCTTCCTCGCGGACTTCTGGGGAATTGTGCTGGCAACCTACGGCTGGCTTTGCATGGCGGTTTGGGATCTCAAGCGGGTGGGCCGGACTGGTGTTGACGTTGGTAGAGCTGCGGTGCTCATTGCGCTTGCTGGCGTTGTGGTGGGACCCGGGGCTACGATGGCCGCGGTTTGGTACTGGAGGGAGACTCGGATGGCGATCACTGGCTTTGCGAAGGCGCTCAACTAGCGTATTAGAAGCTACTGTACATACTCAGGAATACCGTGCGGCTAGTATCCTTACTCGCAGTGCTGGTGTTGCTATAGCCGTGTTACTTGGGACGAAAGGTGGACTCTCTCGCGTCTGTCATGGTACCTACACCAATTTAACTAGTGTCTGTGTGCCTAGAGGATGTAATTGGCGTATATGAGAAATCTGTTATTATTCTCGGGTGCTCCTTGTGTTGGTTATTGTGTTTTGCGGAGGACAGACTGTGTTGAAGTATGGCACGAACTGTCGCAGGGGCCCAGATACTATCGTGCCCCTCTCTCGGCATTTGGGTCTCATCGGGGAGACCTGGGGGCCAGGAGCATACCTTGTCTCCTCTCCAAAGATTAGGCAACGGAAAACGATTCAGTATCTGTCATCAAGGCACTGTCATCGGCCCCGCATCGCCACTACGTGGAGCTATGAGGCAGTCGATGGGACTTGGGGCTGGACTTGGACCATCCATGACGGATGTTACGGCTTCCCCTTTTGGACAGGAGACTCCGTGGCAACACAGCCGGGCGTATCTGCCACTGTCAGTGACACCACAATATAGCCGCCCTTTGCCACGGAGACCTCACCCGTACTCGCACCGTCGCACACATGCTTGTCGCCTCGTACCGTAGACCCTCCTCGCTGCATCGGCTGCCGCTTGCCGCTTGCCGGCGAAGTTACACGGTATCAAGGGGTTGCGATGGAAGGGGATCCCTCGGTGCAGATGTGGCAACG